>JBAMBL010002262.1:0-85593 GCA_037043405.1 Drosophila subquinaria | reverse complement strand
ATAGTTTTTAAGGATATTTTACAGAAACTCGGCTGAATATACGAGTTTTCTCTTTAATTTAAATTTTTTCAAATTTAATTTAAAACATTTCTCAATTTTGAGTGGTTTTATAAATGCTATCTATCCTCTGATACGAGTATTTACAAATCTGAACTTGACGCTGACAGCTTGAGCAAACAAGTGTAATTTGGGTAAACTTTTTTGGCTGTCGCTTAAATACAGCACAACGATTCCATGTTCAGTTTATAAACTTGCAGTGCGATGATGAACGAGTTTGCTGTTTGGCAGCCCGGAAAAGTGGGCGGCGTCTAGGCGCCAAGGCATTTGTTCAACGTTCAACGAATTGCGACCAAAATTAATAAGCATAAACAGTGTCTGTGGCAGCGAAAGAGAAACGCCTCTTCACACTCCTCCCTCTCTCTCTCTCTCTCTCTTTGTCTAAATACCGTACTGTAAAGTACTGTTTGCCCAGCTATCCGCAAGGAATTACATTAACTAAAGTACAAAATGAACTAAGCAAGTATGTATCTTATATCTGCAGCATATTGTGTTTCTGTACGTCGGCTCATTTGCATGCAATTGTGTTAAAAAGGCTGCCCTTTCTTTTGGGGGTGCTATGAATACGACGATGGTGTTTACCTGCACAGGATGACAGAGAAGGGTTTGACATTTGTCCCTGAAGTGTGACATTGCTCTAGACTTTAGCCCGACTCACGAATTTTGAGAGGTCGCATAATTTCATAAAGTGCTTTGCAGGGTCACGATACTTACTCTCCGTATTATTATTTATTTATTTTTATTTTTTATTTTCAAAATATCTTTTCTCCCCATGCTCTTGTTGTTGCTTTGCTTCTTTGGTGTTAAACGCCCCTCGTCGCTGTCTCAATTACATTACATTACGCTGCCAAGGAATTACCATATTGTCTGGCTAAAGCGGCTTCGTCTAGGTCCTTCCAACATTCGGCCATAGCAGACTCAGTCTGTACTCTATACTCTACACTCTCGGCACTCAATGTATCTGTCAGACAGGAGTCGAGTAGCTTGAAGACAGGAAAATCACAAATTCATTTGCAGCGCATGCAAAATGTCTGAATGACTGACGAAATGATTCAAGATTTCTCGCTGATTTTGTTTATCCCTCTGTCGTCGGGTCTTTTGCCGGCTTGTAGCAGTAATTTGTTTAGAATTATCCTTTTAAATTCCTGCCACTGCGCGTTTCTTAAACATGCACATTTTTTTTGTCAAACTGCTTGACAGTCAGGCAAATTGCTTGGTAGCTTGTTATTAAAGATGCCGAGAGAATGGGAGGGAACTGGAAATGGATTGGGGATTGCCAGCCGGGCTTGTTGCCATTTTTCCTTTCGATTTCGATTTTCACGCTCAACTGGACTCGATGCAAAGAGTTTGGTCCACTAATACACAAGCATCTACTTAAGAGTTTGGGTTGCTTTATCATCAACAGTAAATAAATAAACTCTTAATTTGTTCTCGCTTCCATGACACTCGGCAAAGAAGTTTTTCAAGAAAAGTTCCCAATTGAACGAGCCCAAGAGTTTTCCGATACAACATAAGGCACACTTGTCGGTCTTGGGCAGATATATTTATTGAAAAAGCCTATCCAAATGATTTACCAAAGAAAGAGGCGAAGAGAAATATATGACAAAGTTGTTTACTGCTATCATAAAATATATTACAATATATACGTATTTATTTACTTTTATATGTATCCTTTTGAGACCCTGTACGTAAAATAGTACAATGGGCCTATTAAGTTCTTAAAAGCAAAAGAAATTTATTTTATTTTAAATGAAATTAAAAATTCTTCTACAGTACAGGGTTATTCGCAGTCGAGTTTGCTCGACAATGGCCTAAGTTATTTTTTATGATTTTATGAATTTAT
This sequence comes from Drosophila subquinaria, assembly GCA_037043405.1. Classification (NCBI taxonomy): domain Eukaryota; kingdom Metazoa; phylum Arthropoda; class Insecta; order Diptera; family Drosophilidae; genus Drosophila; species Drosophila subquinaria. The sequence goes on along the minus strand of JBAMBL010002262.1, from coordinate 83,693 downwards.
TTTTCCGCTGACTAAATTAAAATGTAATAAATCTGTCATTATGTTTGGCAATTTCGACAACTTTGTAAATTACACATTTTTGTCTTGCTGACAAAAACAAAATGCGCAAGTTGCGGAAGTCCACGGGTTTGCTGAAGACTCCTCCGAGCGTTCATTTGAGCTGAGATTTCGGATTTCTGCCCAGTTACACAGTTGAGAGTTCAGCTATGCGCTGCTCATTTTCTAAGACATTCCAGAGGTTCGCCTTAAGGGGCATTGTGTGGGCTCCCGGCTCCTCCTGGTCGGGGGTAGGACAAAGTTTTTATTGCTGTGCAATTGGAGTTAGCACGTTACAGCCGCAGGATGTTTTGCTCCTTGCTCCCAGTTGTGTCGTCATCATTGTCCTTGTTGTCATAGTCATTTTGGTTGTCTTATTGAAAAACTGATTTGTCCAACATAGAAATAACTTGATGTACTTAGTCTCTCTCTCTTTATCTGAGGAAGATTGACTATTGGTTTGTTAAATTGTCAGTCATGCTTGAAGAATGCTAAAAAGGCTATAACAATGCCAGATTTAAAGCAATTTAATTGGGCTTTTAATTGAATTTTGTCAACGATTTAAAGTGTTTGATGTGCAGCTCGGAAATTGATTAAAAACTTCTTTGATGAAGCTTTTTGTCTCTGAGGGATTTCCAGTTGCCAGTTAATATTGCTTTGGTTTGGGGACTTTCCCCAAAAAACTTTGGTCGACAAGCAACCGCAGTCGTAAAGTAGATCATCGTTAAGCTAATTTGCCAGCCTATGTACATTAAACAACCTCTAAAAAGGGCTATTCAACCAGACATTCAGGACATTCCAGGGCAGGGATGTCCGGTGTCCTGTTGCTCACCAAATGGCACCTTTGTGAAACGACACACAGCAGATCCTGGTCTGGTGATAAGCCCAGGCACATGCAGGTGAACATGGCCACCAGCTGTGCCCACCACATGACCATTAAACTTGGAACTTTTGTTTGTGGTGATTACACAGAGTTCTGCGGACTGCAAACTTGTCGTTATCCCACACGGGTTGATTCTCTAACCTTGAATGCCACGTACTTCAAACTTCACAAATGCGCATTTAGTCAAATGTTTTGAGGGCTTGTGCTTTTGTGCAAATGTTGCTACTCAGACGAACCTATAATAATATATCAGAGCTCCCAAAAAAACAGTCAACACTTTTATTTGAATCTGTCTGCTCACCTTAAAAATATTAAATTGGTTAAATTTAAAATTAACTGACATGTATTTTGTGTTAAGCAACATCACTGAATTGTCTGAATAACAAACAAACTTCGAAAGACACTTGCATTTACAAGATCTCAAAAAAATATTCTTTTTAAGAGCATAACAAAAAGGTGGAATACGAAAGTGTTGAGTTTGTAATTTAAACTTTACATAATTTTAACTTATTTTCAGACAACCTTAAAGTGAGGCACAAAATCTTTAGTACACTGTTGAATCTGCTCCAATTATTTATATTGTCTTCTGTCAACTGCACACAATCAGAGCCAACTGGAAAAACTACTGCCAGGCACATACGAGTATGACATGTACTTATGTACATACAATTCAAATCAAAGTTTTTGCACCATAAACCTCATATTCTAAGCTTCCTCTGACTTCGGGCTCATTCTTCCTCCTCTCTGTCCTCTGCACACTTGGGACTCGTTGCCTTGATTTGAATTTGTTTGAAATTTTGTAACTTTGCACTTCAATTTGCAGTGCATGCAAATATTGTACATAACAACAAGTCTCACCTCAGACACTAAGAGTGAGGATGGAAGAGGGAGATAGAGGGAGGGAGAGGGGGTGTCTCTTGGTCACAGTTGCAGGCTACTGTCGCATGCGGCAATTCACATTGATTTGCCCCGGCTGGCATATGAGTCTGGGCTTGATTAGATGCTTAGCCGGCGGGCCTCTTGATAAATGGCACAAGTTGAATATACATAAGTACATGCTTACAAATATTTACAGAGACAGAAAAATTAAGTTCGAATTTTAGAATTTAGAAATTAGAAAATGAGCATATAAATTCTTAAACCAACTACCAAAAATCATGGCTTAAAAACAAAAAGAATCTTGAATCAAGTAAAATTTTAGATATATTAGAATCAGGGACCGAAACTGTTATGAGGAATATAAAAAAAATTACTTTTAATAATTACTGAAAGACTTTTACTTTATAAATCATACATAATAATTATTTTTGAATAAAAAAAAAAAAATTATAAATAATTATTTATTTTGATATTTATTATATAAATAAAAAATAATGATTAAATTTGATTTTTTTTATGTAAATTTGGTTAATATCTTTCTGATAACCAAATTTACACATGTTGAAATTTGAAATGTTTATCTTTACTATTAACAAAGATATTCTAAAAAGACTATCTTTAAAAACATATGTTTTCGATTAAAAAATAATAGTTATTTGAAACTTTTATTTTTTTCCTCACAAATAAAAGTCTTTCGAGACTTTTTTGTTTTTAATCTCAAAAATAAGTTTATTGGCTGTTTGCAGAGATAATGTTTTTACTAACAATTTGATGTATTTTAAACTAAAATCGCATTATTCCTTATATGTGATATTTTGAGTTTAATTTTTGATCAATAACACTTATATTTAGTCCCTGGCTAGAATTGAGCACGAAATCTCGGAATATTTCGACTATATTTAACAGGATAATTTCTGTAGTCTTAACTATCACACTAACTGAAAGTGATTCAAGAATCAAGTTTAAATTGTATTCAAATCAAGTGCGTTTTGAAATCATTCTCTAATTTTAGTAATTTCAATCTTAGTGAGAAATCAAGTTAGAAATCTGGCTTGTAATAAATAAATGATTTTTCGCTCTGTGTATATATGTATGCATGAGTGTATGTAAGGCTATGTGCGTGTCTGCGGCACATAAATATGGTTTAAGAGTTCAAGGTTGAGGTTTTAGCTTAAGACATAATAAGCTGCATCAAAAACGCAGCAAGCGCAATTCTCACATCTCTCTCTCTCCCTAAATCTATCTCTATCTCTTTCCGCTGTTACAAAAGTCACGTAGAGCCATAATTAGGCAGGCGCCAGGACATTTCTGTGTTCCTGCCAGCCAAGAAAAACGCCAGCCAGCTTTCAGCTTGTCTCGAAGGGTTTACATACAGATATTTGTACTATATATATATGCCAGCTGGAAAATTAACTGCTCCATAAGGCGACACCTTCATTTTTCTTTACACACACACTCACACACACACATCCTTATACACACGTGCTGAAAAAAGTTTTCGTATTCGAGCTGTTGTGCCTTCGTTTTGTACTTGATTTGCTGCTCTTTTTCGCAGCTTTTTCTTTTACGAGCAGCTGTCTAATGTTACCCCCCCCTACCCCCTGTCCTAAATACCCGCCCTGCCAATGAAGAAGAAAAAAAAAACTTTATGCTTTATGGAAATTGAACCTTTCCTAATGAAGCTACCGGCAACAACAAATCCAAGGGAAAAGCCGCCGCCTTTCTTGACATCGTTGCATATTTTAAAAAAGTTCTCTTACTTTTGTTGTTGTTGTTGCTGTTTTAGCCATTTTCATGCTTGCAGTTTATTAGCCGTAAATTAAAGTGTTTCCAGAGTTTCGAATAACAGCTGAGTCCAATGGCATTTTATGGCGCGACCTTCAAAAACTAACAGATGGTCTTAATACTTATGTGAGTCCATAACCTGGATGCCTGGATGCTCGGCTACCTTAACTTGATAAATTACGAGCATGCGAGCTTTTCTTTTAATTTCAGCAAGGAAAATTTCAACTTGGTATTACTAAAAGGAAAACACGCGGTATATGGATATTTAAGTAACGTTTGAGTAAGTTCGAATATATAGAACAAACCATTCTTTTATTAAAGAAATACTAAGTTGAATTAGTTTTTTGTTTTAAATATTTTTATTTATAAATAAAATCAGGGATTGCAAATAAGAGCTATGAGTCGAGTAAAAATCAAGAACTAAAAAAAAGACAGGGGCATTAAAAAAATTGCACATATGCTTATTTTTGGATAAATAAAAAAATGATAAAAATTATAAATAAGAGTTATTATTCAACATTTATTTAAAATTTTTTTTTCAAAAATATTTTTGCTATAATTTTTTATAATTTTTTTAAAACTGCAAAAAAGTCACTTTTTGTGTAAAAAGTCGTCCCTTTTAGGATTTTCAAAAAATTATAAAAATTACTAGCAAAAAAATTTTTTTTCCAGTCGTTCTTAGAATTGTTTGAAGAATTTTTCTGCACCAAAATATTTTTTAAAAAAAATCGAGGAAAAAAGTTAAAAAAATTTACTTTTTTTTAAATTCAAAATGTTCGATGGGTACTTAATGGGTTAAAGAAATGTTTGCATCATAAGAACGGAATTTAATTGAATTAAAGATTAATATAAGAAACCCGCATCAAAACATCTGTATGAAGACAATAGTGGTTCACTGTAACTCTTATTTCATAACTTGCTTCATAAAACTTATAAGAGTTACGATCCCTGAATCAAAGTATGAAGGGTATCACAGCTAACACAAGTTGCTAATATATTAAGGATAGGATACTTGCTTACTCAATGGAGCAACTAATGAAGGATAACAGCTTTGACCAAAATAAAATTTGGGCTTCCATAAGAATGTACATGGTTAATGTCGTTAAAAACTTTTTGGGTAACCCCGAAAAATGAGAAAAATAAATCACAACGGAAATGAGAGAGAAACTATCTACATGTAAAGCAATAGAACGTAGTATGAGGGATGCCACAATTTTATTGCCCGCTAGTTTGTTGTTTTAAACTTTTTTAATTGCATTGTTTTCAAAATTCAATTAGCGTGTATTAAATTGAGATTGTATTTAATTTGCATGTGGCGAAATGTAAGTGACAGCGACAGTTTAAAAGCAGGACGCGCAACAGGATATCCTGTTGAAAAATTAAATCTCTCTAAAGGAGCTGCCATGAAAAACAGACGCATCGTTAACGGAAGTGCGAGCTGGCCATCAATCAAAAATACAAACAAAAAAACGATGCCGTTGCCCCGTCATGTTGATGGTATTTAGGCCAAAAAAAAAAATGCGTGGCCTAATGTGAATTTTTAAGTTGAAGTTGACAAACAAATTATCATTTGAGGTGAAGCGCGGCCAGGACGCGGATCAAGGACCCTAAGCAGGGCAGGGTGTCAATTAACGTTGATTAAATATGGGCCATCAGCAGGGCTGTTAATAAAGCAATGACAAAGCTGAGGATTGTAAATTATGGCCAGCTGCTGTTGACGTTGCGCATACGCCATGTATGTTGCGTGTGGTCTTCATGCTTGATGATTGCGTTTACGTTACGTTTACGGTGAGGTGTGGAAAAGTGCATGATGGAGCAGATGATAAGGCTAACAGGCGATGTGGCCACACTAAATGATTGATTAGGCAATGCCAATGGAACTTCGTCTCTCACATTATTTATTATGATTTTCTCTCGAGAATGAATAGTAAATCTTTAGCTTGTCTCGAGGCCAGGTTTTTTTTTTATGAATCGAACATCCAATGTTTTGCTTTTGTATGCTTTAATGTTGCTTACTTAAGACATTTTTCGCAAGCAGCCCACCTGCAGCTGCTTTATGCGAATGAGGCAAAACATTTGTTGCCGACACACACACACACACACATTTATATGCATATATAAATATAGATATATACACTTACATTTACAGACACAATCAGACAACCCCCACATGTGGTTGCCAATTCCAATTCCAATTTGCGCTTCTATTTGCATTCACTGGGCCAATTGCACGTGCTACAATCAATTGTGGACGCTCTGTTTACGAATGTGGGTATAAAAACACAGAGAGCACAAAAACGATTGCCCAAAAAGCGCAGACGCAAAGAGGAAAGTACTGAAAGTACTTAAAGTGTGCTTGCAGCACGACAACACTGGCCGCTTATTCATCGGACGTTTGTAAATATTAAAATTACATTGAATAAATGTTTAATTTGAGTAGTTTTAAAGTGTATATTAAAAGAAAATTAATTAAAGAAAATTTTAATTGTAAATTTAATAAGTATTTAGAATATTTTGAGCAGCTGACAAGGTATGCAACAAGCGAAAAGTAGGAGCAACAAGCGCGCAGTAGCAGCGACAGTAGCAGCAACAAAAGCAGCGACGTGCGTCTGCTCGCCACTTCGGCTTTCAGCTACGTCTCCCTCTGTTGGCTGATAGTGAAAGGAAGGAGGGTGGCCAGAGGGCAGACGGAGCACAGGCACAAATTCAACACTGGCGTCGCGTCGTTGCCTTCATCAGTTCAGTTCAGTTCTGTTCAGTTCGACGGCAAACTCGCGCGCGAACAGTTCGAAAACGGCGGCGAAACGCGTCGCTTCTGGGAAATTGGAAAATGTTTTAAGCATGGAAAATGCCGGCGGCAACATTTTTCGAATCGTAATTAAATTTGGCACCGTGAATTTCAATTCAAATTGAATTTAGTGAAAATAAACATAAAACATTAAACAATTCAACAGTGTACAGTGCAGTACAGGTGTGTGTGTGTGTGTTTATGTGTGTGTAAATGTTTGTGCACAACAAGTTGAGTAAAAAATGGAAAAAATTTGATTATTGTCCGTATTGTGAATGGAAACAATAAATATTTACATAAAGTCGGTGCTGCTTCAAAATAAAATAGCATATAAAAATCATTATTTATTGTCGACTTTAACATCCTGTGGTGCAACATTCAAAAGCTGTTGGAATTCTTGTTTCAATCTAATTTCACTCGTCATTCGACAGGTATTTTTCCGGTAAGACAAATATATTTTCCAAATATAATTTATATGAAAACTTGATTATAAATAAGTGTATATTTTTAACAAATGCCGCTGCGATCATAGACGTACTTAGTTTTAATTGATTGTTTACTCAGCACTTTACACTCGGTGTTATTTGAGATTCTTCAATTGCAACAAATACGGATGCACACGCCGTTGAGTCAAATGTGCGCTAAACAGGAAACATTTAATAAATGTACTTAATATTATGTTTCAAAGCCACAAATTAATTAGTGATCCAACTACTCGCAAATTAACATTTTTTAGCAATTTAAATGCGACTCACAATTGCCAAGGCTCAGTTGCTTAAAGATGTTCACTTGAAACGAATGTCAAGCATTTAGAGTAAATATATAAAAAATATTTTACAATTTTAAGTAAGTGTACAAGTTTTTTAAATTTATAATTAATTTTACTGTCAAGGATAAGCACATTTTCCAAGGCATTAATATCATGCTCATAATTTCAAATTTTGTACTAATTTTGGCAAGTTTCCGCTCAATTTGGGTTCAATATCTGCTGCTTACACTCCATTTACGATAATCTGTGCCAAAAATTTCAAATCAAGTGTATAATAATTGCATATTAATTGTGTTATGTGTTTCTTTAATTGAGTGCATCGATAGCTTAAATGAATTGAGAAAATTACAAATCTGTAGTAGTAGAAAGAAAATCAACATCTGTAACAATGTTTTTTGTATTAATAAATTAAATAATTTATATTCATAAATGGATTAAATCAATTCAATTATGTATGCAATAAAATGTAACTTCCGTTTGACTTTGAATTTTTTTAACATAATGCAATTCATAATTAAATAAACTTTGTAGCTTGTAAAAGCAGTTGAAACTTATTACAAATACAATAAACGGCACAGGCTTTCATAAATTATAAAAAAGAAGATAGAATTTACTGTATGATTCAAGTATATATGTATTGTAGACAAATATATAATACAAGTACTCGAGCCTGTTCTATTCCCACTAGTTTATTCACAAAATAATCTATAGATTTTTGTCTGTTGCAAATTTGTTGACTTTTTGTTTGCATTATGCATGTTTTCAAGGTTTAATATTCTATTAATTGCAGAGAATATTCATATTTTGGGCTTGGTAAAATTAAAACTAACCAAAAGTAAAATAAAATGGAAGAACAAATAATAAAAAGTATGCAATTAAATTGAGAACTCATTCTTCTGTTCGTTTTTTTATAAAACGGAAACACAACTCAAATTTGTGCACAACAAGTTTTTCTATCACTGTGTCTATTTGTGTGTGATAAAGCATAATGTGGGTTTTGATACCCACAAATCTCGTAAATCAATCAAAGCATCCAGCACTAAATATTTAATGTCGAAAATGACGGTCATCCGGTTGTGGCGATTGCCCAACTTGATTCCTGGTCTACCGAATCATTGGATAAATGGTAAAAGATTGACAGATTGAGAGGGAGAGAGAGTGCACTGTAAACGGCAGCCTAATTTAGCCAACTTGCCAGTTGGTCTGGTAATAGGCCAACATAATGAAATACCACGAACACGGTGGCTTAGTACTAACCAACCAAAAACTCAAATCCTTTCAACACGCATTGCTTTTAGCGACCCCTGAGGCCACGACACATTAACGAAAGGGCGAGTTAAAAGTGAGTGTGTGTGTGAGTGTGTGTGTGTGTGTGTGAGTGTGTGTATTTTGGCAGCCATTAGTTGAACTTTATGGCAATGCGATGCGTTGCGATGTGACCATACTTCATACATACACATGTATGCTTGTAGGCTCTCCGTCCTTGGTCCTTGTCCCAATCCAGGTCCCAGTTCCAACCACTTTCCACAGAACCAGTCGGCGGAAAGGTCTTTAAACGAATTAGAATGAATGCCATATCGTGCGCTTGTTTTCTCATATTCCCATTTTCTGTTGTGCTGTCATGCATCAAAACATTTAATTAAATTGGAACTGAAGCAACAAGAGCCCGGATTCCGGATCCTCAGAGTGGACAGTCGTAGCCAGTATCTTTTGCAGTATATGAATTTAAATGAAGGTAACCAGGACCGAGTCCTAAACAACTATGTACAGCTGTTTGTTTGTTTGTTTGTTTGCTGTGAATCATGTGCATATTTTACCCAGATACCAGTTTAGTTCACATTTTATACTTTTTTTTATTGTAGTTTTCAGCTTTCCAACTGCCTGCACAGCTTCACTGAACCATCTACACAGAAAAGAAAACTTTCTAAAATTCAAGTTTAAAATTCTTGATTTTATCATATATTTTTTAAGTATGTATTTTGGATATTATTGTTAATTTACCACATTTGGCGGATGAAATGGCAAGCCATTTAGAACGAGAATAGTTAAATTCATTAAAAATAATATAAAATAATAATAATAATAATAATAATAATAATAATAATATTAATAATTCATCACAATGGATAATATAAATTTAAATTGAAAACTAAAGTGAAAATTAATCTTACAACTGAAAACTAAAGCTTAAATTATTATGATTTGCTACTATTTCCATCTTTTCAATAATTGTAAATTATTTAATCCTAAAATTTTTTAAAATCAAATAGTGACTAGTGCCTTAAATAATAAGCGATAGCTTGTAGCACTATGAATCGAAATAAAGAAATTAAATAAATATTTTTCAAAAAAAGGACTAAAACAATTGATTTCACTACAAAAATTCTTAAAGTCCTCGTACTCGAATCAAGTATTTCGTACTCCTTAAGATTGTCCCGGAATAACAAACTCTTAACACCTTTTACATTGATCTTATCCCGTAGTCCTCAATATTCCTTTCTGTGTACTGTCCCCCATTTTACCACTACATTTTCATCTTCAATGCGATGTGTCCCTTTCCACAATCTTCTCGAGAGAATGACAAGTGCATTGCCAGTGAATGGGAATGCTGTTTGCACTTGGCGACTTGGCGACTTGGCTACTTGAGATCTCAGGCGAGGGCATCGTCTGGATTCGCTTTGTTCCTCAATTTACACTTAATTGCAATAAATTGACTAAACTGAGTTTAGTCCAAAGGGAGCGCACAAATAAGGCGAACAACAATTTATTACACTTCTCCGAGTCTATTGTCGAGTAATGTGCTGTGTAGTTGCAAATGCAATGACTCTGAATCGATTTAGGTTGCCTATACACACGACAGGGGCATAAATATCTGTTGGCCTCTTAATAAACTCAATGGCGATAAGATAAGGCATTGAACGAGCCAACTCTAGTCTGCATAGACTGTGGCTAGAACTTTGGCTTCTGGGCGGTTCTTTTGGTTATTGTCTTGGCCTTTGCTTGGTATTTGGCAGTTGGTACTTTATCTGACTCTGACGTACAACAGGTCGTATGAGTGCTGTGTCTTTATGTGGGCAAAATGCTTTAAATATCACATAATACTTATCATGCATAATTTAGTTTAATTTAAGTAATCATAAAGTTTTGTTGGCAATTTATTGTTGTTGTTATTATTGCTGTTGTTGTTGTTGTTGCTTTTGGGACATTTCACTTTCTACTCGTATTCTAAAATGTACATAAAGGAGCCATCATTTTTTATTTAAGGCTTAAAACTTTATGCTTTATGTTACAACTTTCTGACAAAGTCAACTTGAAGTTAAGAACAATTTAAGCATTTTAATTGAGTAGATTACTTTTTAAATCAAATATAATTATTATTTTTATTATTTATGTATTTCATTTGTGCTAAATATAAACCCAAAATCTTGACAAATCGCTCAACAAAAGCGCTAAGTACTCAAAGTGTGTTCGCATTTTCCTTTTCAGATTTCTTGCACAAAACATGTAATTGCTTTTGTTTTAAATATTTTAATACACAGGCAAACAAATTAAAAGCGCGTAAACAATTTGGCTCGCCCACATAAATAGACAGGGTATCACACTGAAAACAGATTGCCAGCGACTTTTCATACATACCTCATTCCGCAGCAGTGCGATTTTTGGAATAAATACAAAATTATATAAATATATATATGTATGCATGTATAAACATGTGCATATGTGTGTATTTGCACCCCTTTTTTTATTTATATACGAGTATTGTTTAACATTTTTAGCTGCTTTTTGTGAGGTGTGAAAGAAGAACACATACTCGTTTATTAAAATTTTCGGGCTCATGAAGCTCATTAAAAAATGATGTTTTGATGCATTTTATTTTTGGTTGTGGCCAATTTATGGCTGGGGGTATTTAATTAAATTTCATTTTACTTAAATATGTTTTTTCGTGTGGGCAAATTAAAAATGAGCTACGTGCTCATTTCGGGAGCTGTTCAACAAGCCAACAAGTAACAAGTAACAGCCAACACCAAACGCAATAGGCCTTGGTAATTACAATTCAAGTTCATTTCCATTTGTGCTCGCAACGAAGAGAAACAAAAGCCGAAACCGAAATGAAAAGCAAAAGTGTTTCTTCTCATGCCCGAAATTAAAGCCACCAATGAAAAAACGGGGGTCTGGGCGTATTTTAGCATTAAATTGTTTTAGAACTTTGCCAACTCAATGGAGAGTGAAAGTGTGAGACTCAAGGCAGGGAATAGTGAGGGCTGGAGCCTAAAAGTAGACCAGCATGCCGCATAGAGACTGCCGGAACTCATTGCCTATTGACATACAAACACACACACATAGATACACACACATTGGGCAAAGTTATAGCAACAATGGGGCAACTGCCGCGCAAACACATAAAAACTCTCTTTATTATTACATTTATATGTACATATGTGTAAATGTATTTTTCCTTTACTTTTTTTTTTTGTAGGGTGCACAACCTACACTTGACTTGTCAAACAATAATCCTACAAGCACACAAGTATATACCCTATGATTTAAGTTAGTGAGCACATAAAATAAACTTTCCAAGCTAGATATGTGAGTGCTTAACAATCCCTCAGCTAAAGGATATTCCAACCTGACCTATATACCAGTTGAGTTGATAGTTAACAGCCATAATCTAGACATTATCATATCAAATGGCTCAGCTTATAAGTAATATAAGTTAATTTAAAAAATATAGCTATTTTGAACTCAGTTTGTGTAAGGGAATATCAATATCCATAAATTTTATGCAGTTTATTTTTCTGTTTTAAATTTTAGCTGACAGCAAAACAAATTCATTTCAATATAGTGAAATATTGCAGACTTCTGGTACACGGCGCGTATACGTTATCTGTCCGCATTTCGCTAAGCGAGGGGAATCCTCCAAGTCGAACTTTCCCTCTGTGACTTTAACAATTTTCAACAACCAACTCAACGGCACGTGACAGTTTGGCTATTTTTCAACTTGACAAAATAATAAAAAACGTAAAAATAGAAAAACGAAATCCAATTTTTGGCGATTATTGTAAAAAAAAGAAAAAGTCATCACTCTAAGGGTTTCCCAACAGATGGCGCTGTGCTGCTGCAAAATTGTTAGTTGCACAAACATTTCAGCACAAATATTTTTAGTTTATTTCGCGGGCATTTCTTGGCCAGAGAAATGTGGTTCTCGCTTGGTCAGTTGTCCGGGTTGACTGGATAGATATGTATGTATGTAGAAGTCCAGGGTAGTACAGGGCAGTTCGGGTTGCTGGGTAGCTGCCAATTATAGCCAACATTCTTTTGAAGTTTGTTTACATTTCATTAAGACTAGAATGCCCGTCGTCGTCGTCGCCGCAACTGCAACGCACTGCTATCTACGCTTCTCTTTCCCTCCCTTTCTCCTGCTGTCCCTCTCTATTACCAGTCGCATCACAATAGCATCAGCACATGCATAATATTGGCATATGTTTTTCTTTTTCTCCTCTTTTTCTCTCCTTAAGTACGCGTATTTGTAATTGATTTTTGCATTTTTCTGCTATTTGTTGAACAACAATTTTAGACTCTGTTTGCGGAATGGAAATAATTGATTAACTGCTTGCCACATAATCCAGTATTATTAATGAGCATAATATTTAACATCATCTGCTTGAACAAAAGAGAGACCGAAACCCATTTCAAAAGGGAAACAAAACAATTTTATATTCCATTTACATTTTCATTATTTTTTTATTTTCATTCTGTTTGCGTTTGAAAATTTGCTGGGGCATTTAAGCATCATAAATACTCAGAGTTAAGGGCTCACAGTCATCGCTTAATTTGGCGAAAAATGTCAAACCCATTGGAGATGGCGGTGCTTTCATTTTGTTGAACTTCAAGTGGCGGACTGAGAAGTCTGTCTGACATTTCCGTCACTTGCAATTGTCTCAATCTGTCAGCATCAGTTTTTGGTTGGCGGTTGAGGGTCGCACAGCTCAAGAACCTCCAAGAAGACGAGGACAAGGAAAACGGCACTGTTCACTGGCCACATCTGTTGGCCCTTTATCAGGAAAAAACTTTAACTGTCATTGCAATCACAAAATAAAGGAAAGTAAAAGCAATTTTCTATGCCGAAATGAAAAGCATTTATCGCCTCTGTTACAGGTGAGAAAATTCTGCTCTGGGGACAAATTGTATAAAATGTTTGTCGCGAGTGTGAGAATGTATAGAAATGATTTAGTTTTTGTTTTAGTCTTGGACCTCTTGCTGTTCCTCATCAATGGTTGGTTTCATGTCCAGCCAAAAAAAGAAAATAACAAAAGTAATTGAAAAACAAGAGAAATGGAAAAGTCCATTTTGAAAATCGTTTACAAATCGCAATTGTTTGTTTCATTAATTATCTGATCAATGTGTTGAGAGAGTCTTCATTAAGGCACTTTTGATTAGATTTGCTGAAAGGTACTCACAATAATTCTTCATTCATTGTATGGCTATTATCAAAACATTATTAAAACGAACACTCGAATGTTTGTCAAGCTCATTTCAAGTGTTTTCATTGATAAGATTTGATTGTACTCAGCTATTATGCCTCAATTCAATGTTGTGAGAGCAACTTTTTATTAGAAATTCACATATCAAAACCGAAATATTCTCAAGTTCAATGATATTACGGTTACGTGAAACGTGTTAGCTAATCGACGAATAATATTAAGTAATCAAATAAATGTGATTAAGTGAATTAATTTAATAAAATAATTGCAAAGTAATTCGTTATTAAATTTATATTTAATATTCCGGTTCAGCTTTTTGTATGCACAATAACTAGAAACTTTTATAGTGAAACTTTTATAGGCAAAAGAAAACAAATAATGAGTTGAACTGAAGGCAAAGTGACTGTGAAGAGACATAAATCTACTTTAAGTAGACGTTAACCTATTGAATCTATGAATTTGGGTTTTTAATTAACTTTTTATTATTTCAGTTTAAATTTTAATTTAAACATAGCTATAAATATTTACTTTAATTTTTGTATTAATTAACTTTTACTTTAGTTTTACGTTAATTGGTCAACTGCTCTTAGTTGACGTTTATTAAATCAACAAGTAAATAAATAAATAAATCTGTATCACAAAGCTATGCTGTTTATCGGATAGTTGACTAATTATGAGTGTTTTATAAACGATTACGAATAAGCATGTTTACTGACAATAAATATGTGAAGTATAAATAAAATTAAATAGAATTCACAATTCAATTCACTGAGATTTACGTTTCTACAAACCCAAAGTGGGAACCTGCATTTATTTTTGCAACGTAACGACATTTCTTCTTGGAGCTTATGCATATTTTTTAATCATAAAGGTCGATTGTTTCCATGTTGTTTTACTAAACATAGTTTAACTTTATTGAAAATCAGATATAATAAGATTTTTTACTCGTAAATTAATAATCTCTTAAATTTCTACCTAATTTCTACCATTTATTAGAAGAAATAATTTCTATTAAATTCTTCAAAAATCCTAAATGTTAACTACTTTAGACATACAATTTTAGTTGCCTTTGATGTTACAAAGTTGCTCCTAATTTAAAAGTTTGCTTATTAATTGGAATTGGAAAATGTCCCAAAAATTTGTTCTTTAAGGTGGCCAGTTTTATTTATATTTAAATTATGATACAAGTAACTTTTAAATGATTTTGGGAAACATGTAGTTTACGAAAAAGACAAAAATAACCGCAAAAATGTGTTAAAATTTGTGGACAAACAAAAATCAAATACATTCGCAATACCACAAAACAGAACAGACTTTAAGAGTGTCCCTATTTATGCGGTTGACCGAAGCACAAATAACATCTAAGAATTAAGAGTGTATTTTTGTCTTTTGCTTGCCTGCAAATGAAATTAGTTAAATGTATTATTATTTCTTACTCTGTTGTTATTGCAGGCACACGAGCAAGCAAATGGAAATCAAATAGAAATACCAAAAAGGACACGCAACATTAGTCACAGCAAACAAAAGAGAGAAGGCGAGGAAAGCCAAGGCCGTTCTGGACGACGGGGATTCCCAGGACGCCGACTCGACAGAGACAGCGACAGCGACATCAGTCATGGACAACATTGATGAACTGCTGGATAGCAAAAACAACAACAACGACAACAACAACAATGTCAACGATAGCTGGAGCAACTGGAGCACTTATGCACCCACCATAATCTACAATGCCATGTTGGCTGTGGCCAATCAAACTCCGCTTCCTGATTTCAATCAAGATTTCCCACAAAACAGTTTGACCAACAATTTAAGCAGAGTGTAAGTAAATATGGTCCAAGAAATAGCCTAATTATGACACAAATTGAATTAATGACTTTTGGCCAAGAGTCGAACGAGCTGCCAAGTCTCTCTCTTTCTCTCTCTCTCTCGCTCTCTCTGTTTGTCTCTCTTCAAGTAGATGAATTCGCTCGCACTTGAACTCAATTTCTTTTCGTTTTGTGCGCTAACCATGCATATCTAATGACTCCACATTGCGGCATCCATTCAGCCATTCACTCAGTGAGTCATTCACTCATTCAGTCATTCATTCACTCTCTCCCTCACTCACTGCAAGTCGCCATTCAATCAGTCAAGCATTTCCGTTTACTCCAGCCCAGCTTATAGCTTTTTATTTCCGTTTCAAATACATTACATTGATGCCCCACGCGGCCCACAAAACAACAACAACAACAAATATACATTTCACATTTTATCTATCTGATTGTCAGTGTATAAATGTGTTTGCATGTGTGTGTATTGCTGACTGCTTAATGTCGTCTTCTGTTGCTCCCAGGGGAACAAAAGACATATTTTTATTGAAGAAGCTGTATTAGATATTAACAACAAGCATGTTAAGTTAACATTAACAGGCTCTGTTAAGTTAGCAGTTGACGATCTCTTAAGCCTTTATTAAAGCATACTTAATATTAAAAATAAAATTCAATTAAATAAAAATATTCCAAAATTTATAAATATTTGTGCTGCATTAAATAGGGTATTTTCTAGTCAATCATGGCAGTGCTTTTAAACTTTTTTACATATTTAACGACTACGACAGTCGTTGTGCTGCAGCTAAAATTTGTTTACTCCCCAACACACACACATAGACAGAGTCTATCCTTATACATATGTATGTATGGAAGTACTGCCTCACCCAGATAGAGTGAAAGAGACAGAGAGAGACAGAGTTGAAGGCAGTGGAAGGATACAGACAGATAATTGCTGCGTTTGACATTTTGGCAATACTCGCACATTTCTGAGGTCCTGAATGTCCTTCAAGTTGCAGGCAAATGGCAATGGCAACGGCAACGGCAATTCCTCATCTATGAGATGGCAACAAGCGACATCCATAAGTTGATGTTGTACATAGTTGAAGTATCTTTCGCTTCTGCGGTTGCCAATGTTTTCTTTTTATAACTGTTTATTTGTTTGCCTTGGCTTGGCGCAGCTCTTGGGCTTAATGCAAAAAATCAAAACACACCAAAAGCAGCAGCAACAACATCAACAGATTTATTTTATTTTATTTTTTACCATGACATTTTTGTGGGCCTGCGGCTGCTGCCTGAAATGGTTTTCTTTAGATTTTGTTATATTATTTATAAGCATTTTGTTTTCCTCTTTTTGTGTGTGTGTGTGTGTGTGCCTGAGAAACTAGCCTCCTTTTTTGCCTAAAATCAATAATCCTCTTTGCACTAGGCCAATAAACAAAAGGCGACTTATGCAAAATGGCCCCCGAGTCGAGGCTTTTGAATCCATCATACTAAAGCGATGCGAATACATATGTATTTTAATTGCTCTGAAGAGCTGACAACACACACTAATGACTAACAGGCAGACAGAGTCCCTAACCAGACCGTCTCGTATATCAGCACACAGTGCACATACAAACATATTAAATTACTTGTGTCCGGGGTCCTTAACGAGCCGAATAATCACATAAATACACAGGAAAAAAAAAATCATTGTAAAATCCAGCTTAAAATTATTGATTTTTCATTATTATTCAGAATATTATTGTTAATAATGGGCATTAAATGGCAACCACTTAAAATAAAAATATTTAATCAAATATTTCGTACTTGGTTTAACGAAATCCGGGATTACAGTGCCGCTGGCATACCAGATTTTTGTTTTCTGTGTACATTAAGGGCCAACACACGCGTTCCACTCGATTGACAGGCGACACGACGCGACGTGGCGCCTCTCGCTCCAATTGCAACAGCTTGGGTTGCCTCTTTAAACAAAAACCACTAAATCTATGCCTCAGTTTACTGTTGGATGTGTGTGAATTGTCTATTTAAACACTTGCACACACACACTCACACAGCTAAATAAACAATCGGAGACACAAAATATTAAAAAGATGTCGTCGTAACCCTCAGTCTGAGCCAGAGGTTTTATGTGACAGAAGGCGCACAAAACACGGATTTGTTAACGCACGCACAATTACATTCACCTAATATCCTGCAAACGAACAACAACAACAACCATACACACACAAACACACACATTATACACTCGAATACACATCTGCTGGAATTGGAGACCCACTTGGCACTCGTTTTGGCTTAACACACATAATCTTCATGTCAGTAATACAGCATTGTTCTAACACTCTCCACTCTCTCCCTCTCTCTCTCTCTCTCTCGCTCTCTCTCTAACAGCTTGCCCACTGGCATCACAGGCCTAACAGCTGGCGATGAGGATGCGCCGTGTTGACAGCCACCAAGTTCGTCTTCGTTGTTCCCTGGTGGCGTCAGGTGCTCTGGATCATTCTCTTCGGTGTCGTGGTCATTGTGGCAACTGGCGGCAATCTAATTGTCGTCTGGATTGTGCTGACCACCAAACGAATGCGCACTGTGACCAACTATTTCATAGGTGAGTAGCACAACAAGTGGACTGAGGGCGTATGCGTAATATTTATGCATACGCCATGTAAACTAGACGACAAAGCAATTGTGGTCCTTTTAATTACTTTATTATTTAATTATTTATTCATTTTTATTTAAATATTTAATAATTAATTTAAACTTAAATAGGGCTAAAGCATTTGTGAATTTATTATGTTTTATTAAATATATATAATTAAATATTGTATATTCTTTATATTTTCAAATATATTCAGCTTGCCACTTGCTTTGAATTTGGGACACTTCAAGAGCACGTGTCTTAAGCTAAATTTATTCAATCAACATTTGTTTATATTCAAGTTGCCAATAGCCAATTTTGGCATTGATAAATGAGGACCTTTAAGGATTTCAGCTCGGCCTAGAAGAAGTTTCACATCATTGAAAGTGAATGCCAACAAATGTTGCACAATAAACAAGGTCAACTCTGGCGCTGCATAAACTTACAAGTCAAGTAAACAAATTTTGTTTAAGAATGAAAACACTTGCAAGTAATTAGATGTGACATTGCTGAAGCCATGAATTCTTTGACTTTTGATAGACAGAAAGACTGTTGTTCGAATGCAACCAAATGTTGCACATCTAAAAGTTAAATGAATTAAGTTTTAATTAAGAACGAGTACACTTTTAAGTTACTAGATTCCAATTAGAAGCAAAAAGTCCAAGTCAACTAATGAAATTCGCATTTCCATCATCGCTCGAGGGCTGCTCTTGGCCATAATGACATTATGACATTATGCTGACAATGCTCTTTCGTGCTCATTTTCATTTTCATTTTGAGTCGCTTTGGCGACTTTTTTGCCCTTCTTATACTACTTCATGCATATGGCATATTCGAGTCATTTATTTTATATGCCATGCCAGACAGACGGACAGACACACGTACGTATTTGTACACTCAGAAAAAAACAAACAAGCAATTCGCATTTAAGCAGGGGATAATAAAAGCTGACTGAGTTTAAAATTTCTTAAACTCAAAACAAAATTCCTATTTTAAATACGCTTTTCGCAATATTGAAAAATGTAAAATACTTTAAGTGCGTATAAGGATTAATTTAACTCTGTCAAAGATCGAATTTTACTAGTTTAAGTACACAAATATCTTAAACTTATGCCAAAATGTGCTAGTTTCTATTTAAAAATAGTCTCATATTTAAATACACTTCAATCCTAAAACATTTTGGCTTAAGTACAAAAATAAAATTTAGATTTAAAAACAAATGTTTAGTGTAAAAAATATGTGTTATTTTTGGAGATATGTATTTCAACCAAACTCACAGATTCTATATTTGTCATGTTCCTATATGTTCTAATTAAGTTTGGTTAAAATCGGACAACACTCATCAATCTTAAACAGTTTTACGGACATACTTAATATTAGGACATCATATTTTTCTGAGTGTATCTCAATGCAATCCGACTGCCATTGCCGAAACCATTAAAAACAAAGCGTATAAAAAAATGCAACAACAGCAAACTAACCCTGGCCAGATGCTCGCAGCTGACTGCTTCCGACAATTGTCCCACACAGACGCACACACGCATACATTGACTTACACACACACACGCATACGCACACACACACACACATACAGTCGAATGCCCGGCGGCCTTATGCATGCACAAGTTGACAATGACAATGAAAAAGGCTGGCAAAATGGGAGTACGAGTAGTTGCACTGTCAGCCATAATGGCGTCTGAGATTCAGCTGGCCAAAAGGAGAAAAAGCTGAAAGCAGAAGTTGTTTTCAGAAGCGGAAGCTCTGTCGTTGGCAAGCTGTTATCTCTGTGAACTGATTATCATTATTATTATTATGTAAACTAAATGCCTTAGAGCGCGAAAGGGCTTTGCTGGCCATTACAAAATTTGCATTTGTAAATTCACGCTGGCCAACATTATTATTAGTTGGCCAAGTTTAGCGTGAAAATACATATAAATTCAAGGCACGCAAAGTTCAATTCCCCGCAGCAGGACTTCATTGTTGTGGAGAGGAAGAGGGGAGAGGAGAGAGGGGAGTTAGGAACTGTCGGTTTTATTATCAAAGCGTAACATTTGCATCTTTTGTTTGCCTTCATTCAGCTATTGTTATTAGATTTTTATTAATTAAAACGAGGCCAAATCGATATTCAACTACGTGGCTGACAGACTAGAGACTAAAGACTCTAGACTCCTCCTGGAAGTCTGGGTTCCAGGGCCAAAAGGCAACTCAGACACAGACAGGTCGTTTGGCAAATGCGACACGTTTCTTGTTTCTTGTTTCTCGATTCTCGCTTTATAGGCGTCAATGTTGGCCAAGAACTACTATATACACAGTCTAATGCCTCGGAGAACATTTGTTTTATTCACGTTGCTGTTGTTGTTATTGCTGTTGCTGTTGTTGTTATTGCTTTGGGTGTTGCTACGAGTGTTGCTTTTTATGCTTATTCTCTCGCTGCTTATCTACATAGATAATGAAAAGTAAACAATAGGCAAAGACAGGCCTAATAATAATAATCATTTTTTGTTGTCTACTTTTCCTTTTGGCCACCCGCGTCGATGTCTTTGCATTCGGTCTCGTACTGATTCATTGGCATGTAAAGCGTTACAAACATACCTACAATTAAAATACAAAAATACAAATGAGAGTGAGAATACGAATACGAATAAAAGTAAGAAGTATATAAGAAGTATAAATGATGGCACTCTGCATTTAATTATGCCGCGTCGCGTCGCGACTCCCGTGAATGGCACTTAACTCTTTACTAATTATAAATGTACAGCGCATAAATAAACACAAAATAAACAAATAAAACAACTAGGCAGCCAGGCCCACCGTTATGTACATATGGCTAAAAAATGTACCGTTGCTTCTTACCTTTTTATCTTAGATGTTTAATGACCTGGCATACCCTGTAGCTAATGCTGATGGGTACATTAAAGCTATGCAAATGCGGCTTAAATTGCTTTGCAGAGAAATATCAAAATGGTATTAAAGGTAAAAAGCAATTTCGAAAATTTTGTCAAACACATATTACTGAAGTGAATACGAAGTTATAAACAAGTTATAATATACAATATCTAATTCATTATAAATCAGGAAACCCAAATCACAATTAAAGTGTTTCATCATTGCTTGACCCCAAGCTTGAATCTGAATCAAAATTATATTTTTTTGAATAATCTAATTTTGTTTCCAACGCTGTCCACTTTTCTCAATACTCTTTTCCCTTGACACTTTTTTAAAAACTACCCACTCTATGGACATTTTTAATTTAAATTTTGACCGCTTATTTCAGTCTACAATAAGATTTTGCTTATTTTAAAACTACCCCTTTATACTTTTTCAAAAATTGCAAAGTGTTAAAAAATATCTGTCTGAATCAGCGGTGGGCACGATATCTGACTTCTACCTAAGTTGGGAGCAGCCGCTGCTCCCGGAGCCACTGCGTGCCCACCACTGGTCTAAAGTGATTGAAATTTTGCGGATGTAAAGGACTTCTATGCCCAATTTTTTGTTAGAGTATCTTTTATAGACATACCCAACTAATTATTGTGTTTGATAACTTTTTGGCTGTTTATTTCTAAGACAACCGACTTTTACTAATCAACATGTGTTTCCTGATTACTTTTCTTATGTGCTGCTGGTTACAGTGAATCTCTCAATAGCGGATGCGATGGTCTCCAGTCTGAATGTAACATTCAACTTTTACTATATGCTGGACGGCGATTGGCCCTTTGGCGAGGTGTACTGCAAAGTCTCGCAATTCATTGCCCTGTTGAGTATTTGTGCCTCGGTGTTCACTCTAATGGCCATATCAATAGACAGGTAAGTGAGTTAATAGACTACACTTTCTCTCTCTATACCCGTATGTATGTATGTTTTTGAATGAGTACTCAGCAAACTGCAGACGTGCGTGGCTAGTTTGCCAAGTTTTTGGTCGCCGTGATTTGGGTGCAGTACCCTTATCAATCTCTGGCTCGGTGAACCCAAAAAACGGATCAATTTAATATAATGTACATATGTAGTGATATGTATGTCTTCTTGCATTTTGACATGTTAAGCCAAAAAGGGGTGTAGGAGCTTGTCAATAGCTTGTTGCGTTTTTGGGCATATTGTTAGCCAAATCGACGCCATCATTCATCGGCCTTAACGTGAATCTCGCTTACAGTCAAAGCCATCAAGGATTTCGCACAACAAGCAATCGAAACTCTAAATATTATGTGCAGTTCATCAATTCTGACAAGAGCCTGTCAAGCATCGCGTCGCCTTATTTTGAGGCCCATCAATTGAATAACAACAACATTTCAAAATCACAAAGAGCCATTCAAAATATCCAAAAACATTTTCGGGCTGCATAAAAGCAATTTCAACTTTGTTTGACCGTACAGGTGGATTCTGGCGGAAGCTCTCATTATTTGACACAAAGATAAACTAATTAACCCACCGAAAACTATCGCAAAATAAGGAGAGGGTTAAAATTGAATTTGTTTCCATTAAGCGAAACTCATGGCATAAACTTTGTAAATTAATTTGATTTTGGCGCATTTGTGAGATGCAAAATTACATACTCTGTTATCATTATGCCCTGCCAGAGGGTATTTACTTTTTTCAGGCAATCTGAACTACAGAAAAACATTATTATTAATAAAAATGTTTTGCATTTTTAAATATTTTTGGCTACTCATTGTTAATTTTCCCATATTTCCAACTGACCGTCTATCAAGGATAATTTGAGAAGCTATCCAAAAATGATACGTAAATTGCAGTTGAAAATATTGTGGATGCACTCATGTGAATGAAAATAATTAGTTTACTGGTTGCCTTTTTGATATTATTACATGAAACCCAAAGTAGAGCATGTATAAATTTTTGGGCTATTTCAGGTACGTGGCAATTATGAAACCGCTTCAACCGCGGATGAGCAAGCGCCGTAATTTGGCCATCGCAGCGGTCATCTGGCTTTCCTCATCACTCATCTCCTGCCCGATGCTGCTGTTTTACAAAACCGAAGAGGTGCTCTTATATAGTTTATATTTATCCACTTCAATTCTTATCCACTACAAGTTGTTGGCTTGGTTGTTTACTGCAGGTTCCGGTGTCGAACGGGACACGCATCGTTTGCTTCCCCGACTTTCCGGATGGCAAAATGAATCACTCCCAGATGGAGCATATGTAAGTACGAGTACACAGACAACAAAATATCATTCTAAAATCAAAAATCATACTGGTTATAAGAAAATCTGGGATTATCAAACTTCTGATTGATTTTATCGCAGAATCCCGGACTTTTTTTTTCTGTATATGGACTCGAAGAAGCGCATTTTGTTGCATTTCAGCTATAAATCAGTGAATCAGACAATTCCCTGTAATCCGATTATCTTTGAGACAATAGACGACAATAAGACTGCATTGATGTGCCATAAAATGTGGCACACACACACACAACTAAACAACAAAGTCCCATCAAATGGTAGAAAAATTATGTGCACTACGTTTTATAGCCAAATGGCCATTAAATATAGTAGAGTCCCTGCCATTAAATTTCGTTTAAAATAAAAGAAAAACTGACAGGACATTAGCAGAATGTACATTTACATTTTCATGTACCTAAACGTTACAATAATGTTAATGATGGCTTGTTAGACTTATCTATTGCACATCTCCTCCTAACTATCGTTTGCAGTTACAATATACTCATCATGATACTCACCTACTTTCTGCCCATTATCTCCATGACGCTCACCTATTCGCGTATTGGCATTGAACTGTGGGGCTCCAAGACGATTGGCGAGTACACGGCCAGGCAAGTGGAGAATGTGCGCAGCAAGCGAAGGGTAAGACAAGAACAACAACAACAACAACATCATCAACAATGACAAACTCATTTACATAAAATTTATTGAATTAGTTTAGTTATAACACTATAATATTTTTAATTTTTATTTAAATTCACAAAAACACAAACTGGGGTGCCACAGAAATCTCTTTCACCTGAATTTGACGTACATTTGTATGAAATTTACGTCATTTTTCAGGTGAAAGAGATTTCTGTGGCACCCCAGAAAATGTTTGTTTATAATTACTGTTTGACCCGAAAAGTATGCCATGTTTTTTGCTTCCCCTTCATATTGATCCTGTTCACTTGCTTTCATTTTCATTTATGCTTGCCCCAAAAAGTATGCTATTATATTTTTTATTTTTTATATCATCTTCATCTTGAGCCTCAACATCTGCTCATTATAATTAATAGTTATGAAACATTTATACATTTCGTAATTTACATATCTTAACTTACTTGTATTCTTGGAATTTTCATTTTTCGCTTAGGTGGTCAAAATGATGATTGTGGTCGTTGTAATATTCAGCGTTTGCTGGCTTCCGTTTCACTTGTACTTCATTGTTGCCTCCTGTTATCCGGCCATCACGGAGGCACCGTTCATCCAGGAACTATATCTGGTTATCTATTGGCTGGCAATGAGCAATTCCATGTACAATCCGATTATCTACTGTTGGATGAATTCCCGGTAAGTACTCTTTATAAGTGAATGTTCTCTCTCTTCTTCCCCCCTGTTTGCTTTTTGCCCTTTGCGAGACGACAAATTATGTAATTTGCGGTTGAATTAACGTCGAGCGCGTTAAGTGCAATGCCACAGCCTTGCCACAAACAAACACACACAAACACACACACACACACAATTCCCACTTAGTTTGCTTCTCAGTCTGTTAGTCAGTTAGTCAGTCGATTAGCTTGTTGGCCGGAAATGAACTCAACGCCCTCTCATCATCTTTATCATCATCATCGTCATCATGATCATTATTATTCTTATCATTATCTCATCTTCATTTGACGTCGCGCATTTTGCATCGTATATGTCTAATCGCAATTGGTTTTGCGAGGGCAGTTTGAGCAATTTAGAAACTATTAAAAAGTAACTATATTATTACTAAAGTTAGAAAATCATAAGAAAAGGGAACTCTGTCTGATTTGTAGTAGATGAGGGTATTTATTTCAAATTAATTAAAACCATCCTCGCTGATAACTATATCTACAACTTTAACTCACACATATATAAGTATGCATACAAATAAACACACACACACACACACACACACTTGAACATTGAGCTATGTTCGTTACGCGACTGTGTTCCACATCCGTTAAGGGGAAACGTAACTGATTGCAATTAATTTGGCCCAGTCAACATGCCAATGACTGTTGCTATCGACTGTCGACTCGACTCGACGCGTCGACATTGCCAATGCCACTCAAATGAGAGGCAGGAGGTTGACTCATGGGATTGGAATTGGGATTGGGGGCTGATGTCCTGCCGGTTTACGTGCATCCAAACTTTGACGCCGGCACGTATCAACAACACTCCTCCCAGATCCGGCTACAACGTCCGTGAGTCGTCGACGCCCTTATGTAAATGATGAGAAACTATAAAGGTGGTTACGATACCCTGTAAACACAAACTAAGCAACAAGGAGATTGATAAAAATAAAGCTAACGTATTTACAAAGAGAAGAGTCTTTGGGAATTGTGAAGTCTTAAGTCATTAAAAGATAAATATTTTTATATATATGGATAATGGGTATCTACAAGTCGAGCACGCTTCACTTCACTGCATCATTGTGAGTTGTTTATTATTGCAAGTGCTGTCAACGAGTTGACGGTCGAACCATGTATGGGAAGAAAGGATGATGAAGTCGGAATTGTGAATTGTGAATTGTGAAACGTAAATCAAGCTAGTTGATGTGCTACCAAATCATTTAAATGCCAAAAGGTGCTTGGTTCTTGGCTAGCCAGGTGTTGTGGCCAGAGTGCAGTTGGAATTTTTAATGAAAGAGAGAGAGAGAGAAACAGGGAGAAAGCGAGAGAGATCTCTCAGAGGCAAATTATGAAAACTAGAGACGAAGATGTCAATCATTCATTCGATTAAATAGAGAGAGATTGCTGGTAATGCAAATACCATTAACGAGCTATGTTCCCATCTGCTGCATAAGTAGTCCCTCGTCCTTCATTGGTATCCTTCAGAGCTGGATCAGCTGCCAGTTGGTTCATAAATATCTTTTAATGAGCTAGTCAGTTTCTCATCCTTAGACGTTTCGCCTTTAGCATTTACTTCTTATTATTTATGCAATTCTCATTTCCAAATGGATGCACATTGGCAAGTCAAGTCGCATCACGTCACAGGACAAGTCAGGACAGGACAGAGCATGTCAGGACAAGTCGGTTCATGCTCATTGTTGGCATTTCTTTGATGGACTCTTTGCAGGTTTCGCTATGGTTTCAAAATGGTCTTTCGCTGGTGTCCTTTGGTCCATGTGGGCGCCGAGTCGCTTAACCGACGGGATAATCTAACCTCCCGCTACTCCTGCTCCGGCTCCCCCGACCACAATCGCATCAAACGGAATGGTAAGGCTTCCCCCTTATACATAGCTCTAATGCGATTCTTTTGAATGATTCTGACTTCTCGTATTTGATGCGTTCACAGATACACAGAAATCCATACTTTATGCATGTCCCGGCTCTCCGAAATCGCATCGAGTTTCGCATTGCGGTAAGTTGCAGTTAATAGTTCAATCGCAGTTACACAGAGAAAAACATTTCATACTGAAATTCAAGTTTAAATTTAAGCTTAAATTAAAAAATAAAAAAAATGTTATGTAACAAAATTAGTTAAAGTTAAATTTAAAACAAATAGAAATACCCATTAAGTACCCTTTAAAAATTTCAAATTTATGTAAAAGTAAATTTTCGAAACTTGTTTCCTCAATTTAAAAAAAAAAATGTTTGTTGCAAAAGAATTCTTTAAACAATTCTAATAGTGATTTTTTATAATTTTTTTAGGATTTTCAATTAATTATAAAAAATACTAGAGAAGAGATTTTTGAAAAAAAATTTTAACAGTCACTCTTAAAATTGTTTGAAGAATTTTTTTGCATCAAAATATTTTTTGTAAGAAATCGAGGAAAGCAGTTTAAAAAGTAGAATTTTACAAAAATTCAAAATTTTCGAAGGGTACTGAATGGGTTAAGGAAAGTTTTGTGTCATTCAAACGGAATTTAAATGACCTTTCCATTGATGCCAATATCTTACCGATATTTGAAAATCTTTAAGTTTGAAGTTAAAAAATGCACTGCATACTTTAAGTATTTTATGCTAATGTTGATGCTCTGGGGGAATCCCGTACTTTTTTGCTGTGTACGAGTACATCACCTGGCAACGGGCATATTTCCATTTTTATTTTCTCTCTTTTTAGGTGTGCTGCGTAACTCGGTGGCGCGAGCGGGCGAGCTGTCGGAGGGGCAGCATCGCCACTCGACGCCGGTCAGCCGGAGCAGTGGTCCGATTAGCCTGCGAGATCATAGATCGCCGTATCAGCAGGAGTTGCAGGAACGTTGGAGCAGCGACCAGTCGAGCAGTGGCATTAATTTGGCAACAGAATGCCGCACCACGAAGCTGCTATCCTGACAGGATGTGGCAGGCACACCACCAGCATCGGACAGCATCGAGTTGCAAGTGGTCTGCAGCTCCGGCTACAACAATAACTATCGACGCATCAACAACGTCAGCAAGGCGCCAGCTTCACAGACAGCAGCTGCTGATGACAAAACCTGGCTGTAGATTCCTCCCTCCGCTCCCTTACTCCCTCAACTTCTCATCATGTCTCGAATTTATGTTTAGCAAATGTTTAATAATTTAATAAGAACAACAACAAGTTAATTGATAGACTCTGAGTTCACAACTTGCATGATTTTAATGCCAACGTGGCGTATGAGTTATAAATTGTGTGTGGGAAAAGTTCCTCGTTTATTCGTTTGCCATATCACATGACGGCTTCATTACTAAAGCTCCATTTAGACGAGCACTTTTTCACCGACACTTTTTGTCACATTTTGTCAAAAAGCTGTCCGTGTGGCGTAACCACACAAAATTTCAAAGCGTCGGTAGAAAACTAACGCTCACTGATGGAAATAGAACACGTTCTATTCCATCGGTGATCGATGGTGAGCGACAGGGACGGTTTTTTGAAAAAATATGACAAAAAGTGTCGGTGAAAAAGTGCTCGTCTGAATGGGGCTTAAATAAATTTTAATAAAAAAAAATATGTACAATTTCGTTGATTTAAGTGCTAAGATAAATGATAATTACTAAAAAAAGAAAATAAGAAAGTCATCAATCGATTTAAAGCAAATGAAGACTTTACAATTCTATTCGTGTGTAACTTTGTATATAAGCTTAAGCGTATCAAATACTTGTACTCGAACTTGTTAAGTTATTCCAAAATTAATGTGTAAATACTATGAATATTACATGCATATATCAATATATATGTATTTATTTATTTAGGTACAAGTTTTTGTCAGCCTCTGAGAATTGTGAATAAAGCGTCTTACTCGAAAAATCTAAATCCAAGTTCAAGTGCAAATTGTTTGTGGCATTAACTCGACACAGTAGCGAACAGAGAGAGATTGATGAAATCCCAGACCATTTGTTCCCACTTGACACGTGGCGCCTAGACGACAGCACAGCATAACTAACTGTGCTTTGGGCCAACTTTATCAGCCGAAAGATGAAAAAATAAAAACGAAAAAATTGTGTAAGTAAATATAAATAATCCGGCTGCCTTGTGGCATCAATGCTCAACACCGAAAGCGAAAGTGTGGCAAAAGCAAATCGACGACGTTGCATAAACACATGTTAAGGGCTACATATGTACATACGGACACACAGCCAGACAGACATACATGCAAATCTATGTACACCTTGGAGCTGTATCAATTTTTCATAAGTAACCATTTTTGAGAAAATTGCATTTGCCTTTATTTGGTTTATGTGCTTTTGAATGTGCCTACTGATGTGTGTGTGTGTGTGTGTGTGGAGGGTGTGTGTGGAGATTGTGTGTGTGCGGGTGTGTGTGTTAAAGTAATTGAGCATCTGCGCCTGTTGTTGTGTTGTATTCCGGAAAATTCTCGCGTGTGCGTCCTTTAAAATCGCCTGAGGCCTGTGCTAGTAATATTTGCATAGATGTGCACAATATCGTATCCCCAAACACTCTTATGAAATCTCACTTTAACGGAATAAGTATATATGCTTACACAGAAAAATAATTATATATGGGCATTTCCATACTCGCGCACGGGACATTCGTACACATTCAAAGTAAAAAAACGGTAAAAAGGAAACGGTTTTTTTTTCTGATGAAGGGCTTAACATATAGCATTTGATTAGCTCTTTCATTGGTGCAAAGAGTGATTTTGGGTAATTTTTCATTTTAAAAATAATAGAAAAATTCAAGTGATTCGCACGGGACACAAATCGGAAGTGACTTGTGAGGTCAACCAATTCAAACGCCAATTTCAGCGAATCCAGAGGCAATATTTTAATGCAACTTATTTTTAACTCTTGTGCATTCATTCCTCTTAAAAATGGTTATGATTTTTTTCAAAGATGACTTGCACTTTTTTTTAAATTCAATTTGACGTAAATTCGCACGGGACATTTTTTACCATCACTTTTTAATGTTCTTTCTGTCTCTCTATTCAAAAATTATATGTCCAAAACAGCCCGAAAAACTTATTTAAATTAAATTTTCAATATATTTCTTTGAATTAAAATGGTTCATGTTACAATTTTACTGTCCTACTCAGTGTAATCGTTAAAATACAAACGGTCCATTTTGGAAGTCAATTTTGAAGAAAATTGACATAAATATGAAAAAGTGAATTTATTCCAATGTAGAATCTATATGTTCATCCTATTGAATTTTTTCCAGTGTATATTGCTTAAATAAATAACTTAAATACATTTCTGGAAGAAAATTTCAAAAGATGTGAATTTTTGATCAATTTTACGTTTTTGGCCGCGGTGGACCTTTCTGTGGAAATGCCCATATGTTATGTACACAGAATAAACTGTCGGTTATCTCCCATGCCCTGCAATGTCAAAGACTGAGTCTGTCACAGGATATGCCCAAGCCATTTCATTAGAAATAGATTGACAGTAGGATAATCATGTTAGAGCAACCTGATTGCATAATTAATTAAGCAATTTTCCAGCTGATTGATTTTCCTTTTGCATTTCGAGATCAATCAGTTATGATTAGGTTGAATATTGAGTCCTTTGAATAAATCAAAATTAAGCTGAAACTTGAAAGCTCAAACTGGGAAATTCGATTAAAATAAGCATTCAGGGCCATTAACTAACAACTAACTGAAAAACATTTTGGCATGAAATGTATAGAAATTCAAAAATCAAAAATATACTTCGGATAAGTTTTAAGTTCATTAAAGTATTTTTAGTTCTGGAAGGCTTAGCTTTATTAGTTGAATTCCTATGTGGAATCAAATGCTCAACTGCTCTTTGGATTTTTCTATGTGTAGAGGAGCATCCGCAAGTGAAAGCCATTTCCCCACAACACATTTCTTCGACAAACACAAGGGCCAAAGCCAAGCGAGAAGCAGGCGTCTGTTCGTGACACAATTCGTTGCCTACTTTTGAGCGTAATGCAAAACACAACATGCATGCATGCTCACCACACACAAACACACGCACACACGCATTCACTACTTGTGAGTGCGAGTGAAAGCAAAGAGAAAGGCACAAACTTTACAAAGTCATGAAGTGCATCGTTCTTAACAATTGACAATGCCAAATTAGCGGCCAACACACATATTTACTTACACCTAAGCAGCATTTAGGCTTTTTATCAAAGCTGTCAAATACATATACATTAAATTGGCCAAACTTGTGCAGACTTTGTTTATTAAATGAATAATGTAGTACCCGCAAACACACACACACACCCTCACGCACACACATATATGAAAGTGTGTGGCAAGTGCGGTTGCGGCCAAGCGGCAGCTATAATTGAATCCTTTGGTTATGCAGCCGCATCGTCGATGCAACCAACCAACCAACCAACCGCCAAGCAAATTATATTTTAAAACGAACAACAAAAAGAATAACCAAAGTAATTTGCTGCGGTGGCTTTTGTGGCGGACAAGAAAATATTTGTTCTTATTTTTCGCCAGCAATATCCTTTTTATGCCCTGTGTTTAAAAAGACAAAGGGTCTATAAAAATTGTAAAAATAAAAAAACGTTCAGACTCCAAAAATAACGTATTCATATATTCAATTAGTTAATCAATTTAATTTTTCCAGGTATTTTTATACCAGTTACTTAAAAGATAAGTAAAAGGGTATATTGTATTCGTTGAAAAGTATGTAACACTGAGAAGAAAGCATCTCCGACCCTATAAATTGTATATATTCTTGATCAGCATCAACAGCCGAGTCGATATAGCCATGTCCGTCTGTGTGAGGGCCTAGAGCTCAGAGACTATAAGAGCTAGAGCAACCAAATTTGGCACACACACTTCAATAAACCTCACGCAGATCAAGTTTGTTTCCAATTTTTTGCCAAGCTCCTTTCCTACTTTTATTACCTATCATCGTACTAAGTCGTAACAAGATCGAACAAATAGAAAG
This sequence comes from Drosophila subquinaria, assembly GCA_037043405.1. Classification (NCBI taxonomy): domain Eukaryota; kingdom Metazoa; phylum Arthropoda; class Insecta; order Diptera; family Drosophilidae; genus Drosophila; species Drosophila subquinaria. Next base: position 52,151 of record JBAMBL010002262.1, on the reverse strand, counting down.
GTGGTAATGGCTGATTAAAGTTTGTTAAGCAATGTAAATGCCTAAAAGCATGCAATAAAAAATATTTTAAATTTTTTTAAATAAGAAACGGGTATCTTTTAGTCGGGAGCTCGACTATAGCCTTTCCCGCTTGTTTATTTTTTCTTCCTTATTTTTTTTATTAAGTACAGGGTCTCTCACAGTCGTTTGCATTCGACTGAACTTCTTCCAACTAGTTGTTGTTGAAACGAATTGAAGTCGCATGGAGTTTTCTATCTGCACTTGCATCATCCGGCATTCCTTTTGCCCAGTGATTGTAGGACACTAAGCACGAGTATTTGTGTGTTTGTCGATTGGACGACGCATAGTTTTATAGCTGGTCTTAAGTAAAATCAATTTCATTAAATTGAGGCTTTGCGGCATTGGCATGCACGACCAATGTTCCACAGGGACTACAGGGACAACAGCGTTGTCCTTGTAGCACGAGAGCGTAAAATGCCAAAGGGGCCAAAGTCTTAAGACTTTGTCGTAATACTTTTAGTTGAAAGACATTTACGTGTTATAATTTATAATTTAAGTTTTATTGCAAAAGGGCAACCAGTCAGAAAAGTGGTTAACAAAAAAAATGGGTTGCGTTATAATTTAGTTTCTTTTTTTTTTTCTTTTCTTTTGGTTTTTGGCAAAAAGCTTACGGTAGAGTCTAAAATACTTTGCAGAATGCACACAACACAACACACGGAGACAGGTAGACATAATTGGATATAAGTATATACATATGCATCTATGTTTGTATGCATCTAGTTAACAAAACATTCTCTGTACAGATGTCCATTTTCTTTTTACTGCGTTTGCCTGATGACCTTCAGGTAGTGAATCAGATGCTCGCCCATGTTTGGCTTGAGGAAGAAGATGCACTGCGTCTGTCGATGTACTTCGTGGTCCTCCTCCTGATCGCTCATTTCCAGCAGATCGTTCAGAGAATCGTTGACAGTCACATGCGCCCGAGATGCATTCAGGAAGCTCATGATTCTCTCATTCGTGTACTTCATTTGCTGCAAAGAAAGGGGAATTAGTCAAATTTAACATCACAATGTAATTGTTTAATACTTACGCCCTGGACTTCGTCAATCTGCTCGGGCCTAAGGCCCAAGAAGAGCTTGGAGGGATCTTCGCGATCGGCAGCCACCTCGACCTTCAGCACGGTCGCAATGAATGTCAGATCTTCGCGTTCCAGCTCCATGATAACCAGCACTGTCGATGTCACAAACAACAATGCCGGATGCATTTGTCCATTCAACATCAGCGTGATCTCCTGGAAGAACAGTATCTGATCCTTATTCAGCTGCTGTGGCAGATAACGCCAGATGCGATAGGAGCTCGCATGCAGGGCCACGTTCCGGGTGAAGCTCGGCTCCACCTGCTTTGGCATTGTATTGAATCCGACCGTATGGAGCACTCCTTGGCCAGTGAGCGCTAGCATTTCGGCAGCTCCGCTTATGGGCTTCGTCAGTGCTCCAACAATGCCTTTGGTCAGACCCGTGAGGACGCCCACGGAACTGCGTGCCTCCAGCGTATGATGCGCTAATCCTCCAACGGCGCCAAGTAAACTGATTCCTAAGCCAGTCAATCCTTGGGTCAGGCCATCAGCAAAGCCCTGAGGACGGGCCCTTCGCCGCGCCTCCGTCAGCTCTATGTGCTCCGAGTCCAGCGTGAGCCTGTCCAGATTACGAGCAACAGATCCGGCCAGCTTGGTCACCGAGTTGACCGTACCCGCGGTGACATTGCGCAGCAGGGAAGCAGAGCCTTGGGTAACGCCCACCAGGAAGCCCCAAGGACCACGAAATAGACCCTGCACTGGCATGGAGACAAAGTCGCGCAATCCTGTGCTAAACGAACGAGCCAATCCACTGGGACTTCCCAGTATTTCCAGGGATCCCACCACCCACCCGGCACCAAAGATGGCACCACTCAGATAATGCAGTCCCAGGGATTGTCCAAAACGCAGGGGCACAGTCAGAATCTGCTGACGCTCGTAGCGGGAAAAGGACAAAGGCGAATGATCCAGGGCAATGTAAAGCCGCGAGGATGTGTGCACCGAGAGCAGCAGACTGAGCGGCTCCACAACAAAGCTGTTGAGACGCAGTGGCTCGGAAATGTACACGGCCTGGGCAACCACATGCAGGGGCAGCAGCGTCTGTCCCTCCTCCAACTGGACGCGATCAGCCTCCGTGTGCGGAGTGTAGACGCAGTTGGAGGGCTCGCACTCGACGAGGGTGTCCAGCAGCTGGTTGAGATACGCATCCTCGATGTAGACACGCAACGGCTGGATCTGACAGCGCACGGCCTGCAGATGCAGCTCGTCCTGGTAGAACACAAAGCTCAACAGCGAGACGGGGGGCATCCCTTCCGCTTGGCGCTTGTAGACCGCATTCAGATCATAGACCTGGGGCAGGCAACAGTTGCGCTTGTAGAGCTCCTGGGCACAGAGAATCACTGGGAAATCATATTTGCCCGTGGAGAACAGTTGATTGTCCAGCTGGAGATTGGGCAGCTGCAGATGGAGCACTCGCTGATCGTCATCATCGTCGTAGGCCAACATCACATCATCCGCATACACATTGCACACTTCAGTCTTGAGGTAATCCTGCTCCCGATTGTTCGTCTGCAGGCTGAACACAAAGCTCTTGATGAAGGTGCGCAAATAGAGCTGCATCTTCATCTCGCACTCCTCCTTGAAGTGCATGCAGTCCGCGTTGATGGCCTCGATCTCCGGTTCCCGCACATCCATCTGTGTCAGCGAAGGCACATTCTCTGGCAAAAGTGGATTCACCTCATCTGGTTTCGTCAGACGTGAGCGCAGATCCTTGACGGAGAACTCCATCTGCTGCGCTATATAGTAGATGTTGAGGCGTATCACTCGATGCTTATCACAGATCACCACTTTGATGTCACCATGGTTGGGCACGTGCATGAACTTCTTCCACGACTTGTCCGTCCTGATGGGCTTGGACCAGCCAATCTTGCTCTTGCCACAAGTGCCAGACTCTGCAAAGATATAGAGTTAATATCAGGGATTAAAACCCTAACCGAAACCGTAACCTTTAACCGGTAAAAACCGATTGAAATTTATAACCGTAACTGAGACTGTAGCCGAAAAAAATATTTTCATTTAAACGAAACCTTAAAACCGAAACTCTGTAAGCCGAAATAGCCCTTTCATTTATAAGGGTTAATTTCGCGTTTTCATGCATTCAAAATAAAAGAAAAACTTTTTTCAATTTTTAATTCCAATTTTTATAATAAAAATTTAAAAAAAGTTTTATTTTTAATTGTTCTTTTAAAAATTGTAAATAAGAGTTATGATGTTACTTTTAATACAAGTTTAAAACACGTTTTATTTTAAATTTTTATTATAAAAATTAAAAAAAAAAACAAGTTAAAAATAAATTAAAAGGAAAAACTTTGACCTTGTTTGCGATCTCTGATATTTTGTTATTAGTTTTGTATTTTATTTTTGACTTTATTTTTTATTTTTCATCTTTAGTTTTGTTTTTTTTCTTATGAATTTGAATTTTTATTTGTGTTATTTATGATCGAATTTTCATAGCACTGAATAAGCGCAAATAAAATAAATTTTTTGAAGAAATATTAAAATTCTTAAAATGTAACTAACTACATCAAACTGAAGAATATGTGAAATAAATGTGTGAATGAAACATTCAAAAAGTAATGCCTTTAAATTATTATTACTATTATATTATTAATATAATTTTATTTTTGCAAAGATTTGTGTCGGCTTACACCGAAACCATACTGGTATTTCAAAACCGAAACATACAAAAACCGGTTAACCGTTTCGAAACCTTTATTCAAAGATTTTGCGTAACCGATAACCGAAAACCCAAATGCGAACATAACCGAAACCGTCACTGAAACCGATATTCAATTAGGTTTTTATCCCTGGTTAATATATTAATAAACCCAAATCAGATGGTCTCCATGCTTACCATGGTAGAGTGCCAGCGATAGATTGCACATGCTGAATTCCACATCCGGAAAACTGGCGTACATCTGCGGAGGCGTGTAGTAGCATTTGCTGTACGGCGCAATCAGCTGATTCCACTCAAAGTGCTTGCCCGCAAACTCGGAGGTGGTGCAGGTGACGTTGCTGTTCCCCGAGGCCGTCGTCTGGGCAACAATGAACCTCACATTGGTATTGTTGTTAATCACAATGGTGGGCGCCGTATCCCTGAACACATTCAGATAGTAGACATTGTCCTTCTCAATCAGAGTGATTGTCAAAGGTATCGAATCCTTGCCATCCTGCAAGCTGAAGCAACGACGTGTGAACGGCAGTGCCAGGGGAACAGGCATGGAGATGTCCTGAGTGCCACTCACGGCAAAGCTAACGAAGTACACAAAGGCCGTGTCACTGGTGTGCTTCGTCTTGCGAGCGTTCAGATCGTGGAACATTTCCATATTGACACCGATGCTGTAAGCAGACAGAATCAAGTAAAGTTAGTGATAATTATGTTTATGATACGACATCGCACTTACGAATGCTCCTTCGCCTTGATGGGCAGCAGATTTCGTATATTTTTGGTCAAGTCCAGCGAGTTGACCTCCTCCCGACTGGAGGTCTCCTTGTGGTCCATGGTCAGCGGCATGGCATGCAATATCACATCCGTAAAATTGGCAAAAATAAACTTTGAGCGTAGCTTGAACACACGTCGCCCGTCCTCCATCTTATACTCCAAGATCATGCGGAAGACATCCTCGTTGCGCACCACAACAATGTCCACAAAGCAATTGAGTCGCAGCACAACGGGACGTCCAATTCCACTGGACGTCTGCACCGCCTGCATCTGTTGCTCCAGGCAAATTGGCATCGACGGAATCCAATTGGAGCCAAACGGCACATCGATGGTGAAGTGACCGCTCAGCAGGGGCAACATTTCCAAGCAGTTCGAGCCAATCGGATAACGAGCACCTTCCACGGGCAGGGACAAACTCACCTCCTGACCCGTGGCATTGATAAACATGCCCCAGGCGGCAATCTCCAATCCCAGCGTGCAGGAGAACTCTCGTGTCGCCTGCACACGGTACTGTACATCGAGTTTGTTCAGCCGCTTGGAGGATCGCAGCACGCGCAGCTCCTCGGCATCGTTGAGTGGCCATTTGGGCTTCGGTGTCTTGTCCAGCTTCTGCAGCGTCGCCTCCACTGTCCACTCGGCGGGATCGTAATGGAAGAACTTGTGCCAATCCATGTTCTTCAACATGAACGTGTATTCGCTCTGTGAAGCGGCGCCGAGTTCACAACTGACAAAATTAACAGGGATTCATTGAAATAAATTTGACCAGAATTAAAACTAGTGCTTCAGTCGAGCATACTCGACTGTCGAAGACCCCGTACTTACTATGGAAAAGCACACACTGCTTAAAATAAAATTATATAAATCGCTTTTGGTTCAGATATCTAAAACATCAAAAATGTTTGTGATACTAAGACTCGACTTTCGACTGATCGTTCCTATGGCAGCTATATGATATAGTGTTCCGATTTCAACCAAATTTAGTCAGGATGTATGGAACCGTGATATATGCATATTCTGTTGGTTTAGTTTAGATGTCTCAAACAACAAAAAAGTGTTTCTTACTGGGACTTGATTTTCAACTGATCGTTCCTATGGCAACTATATGATATAGTGGTCCGATTTCAACCAAATTTAATCAGGATATAAAAAAAGTTTTTGATACTAAGACTTGATTTTCGACTGATCGTTCCTATGGCAGCTATATGATATAGTGGTCCCATCCAAAATCTAAAACAAATTTGATCTGCGTGCAATTTAGACGAACCTACATACCAAGTTTGGAGTCTCTAGCTCTAATAGTCTCTGAGATCTAGGCGTCAATATAGACGGACATGACTAAATCGACTCGACTGTCTATGCAGATCAAGAATATATACCCTTTATGGGATCCGCCACGCCTCCTTCTGCCTGTTACGCACATTGTTTTTTGTGACAAAGTTAATAGACCCCTGTAATTTTTAAGTACGGGGTCTTAAAATATTTAATACATACGGGAATTGGAATTGCACAGGATGCTCGGTGGAATGTGTTGTGGCCGTGTTGAGGGCCTGACGACCGCCTTGGCTGGGAATGGTAAACTCCTCGTTGGTGGTTGTCTCCGTTGCCTTCAGATCGCAGCTGAGCAGATTGCAAATCTCGAAGATGGGCCAAATGCTGACCAGGATCTTCTGCGGCTGGAAGTCATCCTGCACGCTGTCCAGGACAATGTCCTCGCGGAGTATGCGCACCCACACGCTGATGAACTGCTGCGGCAGCTGGGTGGGAACTTTAACCAGCCAGGGCAGGCTGTTGTTCGGCTTCAATGGAATGTCCCCAGTGCGTCCTTTGCCCTGATCAGTGCTCAGTTTCAGACTGTCGTGAAGAAGGTACAAAGATGACTTAGGATACCTATAATTATTAAACAACTAAATACCGCATCGTGATGTCCTCGTTGCGCATCACCGTCTGGTAGAAGGAGGTGCGTCCCTTGGCGTTCAGACAATGCGCCAGTGGATTTGGTCCCTGCTCGTCGTACTGTTTGCCCTCGGATCGGAACTCGGTGAGCAGCTGAAAGGGCGCCATGTTCACCAGCTCAATCTGGCCCTTGACGAGCACATACACCTGTGTGGCCGACAGCTTGCCCTGCTTGATGGTCAGACAACCGTTGCCAATGCGCACGTGTCGCACTCGAATCTCCTCCTCAAACTTGAGGGCAATGTGCACAGATTCGCTGATCTCCAATTGATGCGTCTCTGAATCCTGTTTGTAGAACGTCAACTCCTGGCTATGATAGTCGCTGCAGAAATAGTAGAGACAGAGTTCTTGGGGCTTGGACGAGATGCGTTCGTTGGTGCCGGTCTGGCCGAAGGTAATTGGTATCTGCATGCGATTGACGATCACCAGTCTGGGCATCAAGGTGTTGACCACCTTGTTCTGCTTCATCACCTCCTGCCAGTGCTGTTTGGAACAGAGCAGGGTGTGTATCACCCAAGGACCGCAATTGATGCGCAACTTGTCCACCAATATATTGGCATTTAGCAAACGCTTCAGCTTGTTGAACCTCAAATAGCTGTGGAATGTCATCGGCTCCAGTATGTCGACCATGTTGAAGAAGCCATAATCCAGGCACTTGATGCGACTCCGGAAATTCGTCTCGACACTATAGTTCTTTCGGGTGTAGATATTCGAATGTATCTGCAGACTGTCCACTTGAACGGTGAGAAAGGTTTGAGTTAACTCCGTGATCACCTTCAGATCGTATTTCTTGAGCTGCAGTGGCAGCACATTTGAGGCATCTGGCATGTTCAGAAAGTTCACTTCAATATCCTGGCAGCACAACAACAACTGCAGCTTGGGCACCAGTTCGGGATGGAAGGTTGTATCAATGCGCATGCATCCGACCAGCACTTTTGGATGCAATATAAAATCATTGTCCAAATTGCCTTTAAAGTCCTGCACAACGCGATTGCTCTCGATCTATAAAGTAGATTTAATTATCAAATATAAAATTCAAATATATATTTAATTGTCGCCCACCGATTGCAGTTCCTCGTCCTCGTCCGCATCAAAGCACGTGCCATCCACCGAGATCAGCGACTGCATGATGACAACACGCCAAATTGTGGCGCTGATTTGGCGTTCCGGCGGCGTCAATTGCTTGCTGGCAATTTCCGACAGCTCAAAATCACAATAGTGCAGGAAAGTCTCGTGTGTCTCACTAAAATACTCCATGCGGCACTTGATATGTATGGGATTCTCCACCTAAAAAACATTATATAAATCAACTTGACAGCCAAAGGAATTACTTGATCGAGAACTAACCGGCATTGGCACTGGATAAATATAGATTCTGTTCATCTGGCGAGGCTGTGGATAGCGCCAACAGACGATGCCATAGTTCTTCTTGATGATCTGCACCTGGTAAGGCATTGGCAGCACCGAGTCCGTATTGAGATAGACAAATTGAAAGGCGCCAGCTCTACAAATGAAAAATTAACTATTAGTAGTTGAAAGCATACCTGTTTAATTTCGGTTATAATTACTAATAAATTAGATTATCTTTGAAAATAATCGTAGTGACTATATAATTCACTGTTCAAAAATTTGTGATTATTTAAAGATTACGGTAACAAAAAATCCAAAATAATCTAAAATTATTAAAATTTTTCAAAAATAATCAGAAAATATCAAAAATAATCTTTTTAAGTATTCGGATAATTTTTGATTTATTTCTGATTAATTTTGATTATTTTAGTTTTTTAGATTATTTATGACTATTTAGTAAATATCAAATTATTTTGAGCAAGACACTTTTGATTATAAAAATGTTTCTTCTTTCTTTAATAACAACTCAGAAGACCATTTGGCTTAATTATAGAACTTTGAAAAATTAGTTTTAATGTTAGCAAATTCACAAAAATTGTTTTTAAATATGTTTAAGAAACTTATGTATAATTAAACTGTTTTATTCAAAATAATTTGATTTTTACTAAATAGTCATAAATAATCTAAAAAACTAAAATAATCAGAAAAAAATCAAAAATAATCCGAATACTTATAAAGATTATTTTTTATAATTTTTGATTTTTTTCTGATTATTTTTGAATTATTGTAATAATTTTAGATTATTTTGGATTTTTTGTAATCGTAATCAGTAAATATTTGTGAAAACCCGAAAATAATCGTAATTTAATCATTCGTTCGACTTTTAAACAAAAATAATCTAATTACTAATGATTATGAATACTAATCTAATTACTTATTAAAAGTAATGAGAGGAATAAGCAAACAAACCTTAGATCATCCTGATAGAACTCTGCCTTGGGTTTCGCCGACGTCTTGGAGCGCACAATTTGCGTTTGGTCGGGTTTGTAGGCAAAGAGCGATTCCAGGGGCGGCACATTTGGTTGGCCCATCGATGGACGATTGTGCAGAAAGTGTTGCCACTCCTCGTTCACATGCTCCATGATGCTATCCAATTTCTCTTTCGCCTTGCACAACTGCAAGATGCTGAGCACACTGGCATCCACATGGAGAACATTGAGCTTCAAGGTGGATGTCACCAGGAGTTGATCGCACCACGGTTCGCTTAGCAGATCGGCAGAGAGACGCATTAGCAGCGGATGCAGGAATATCTTATCGCCGGCTTGCAAATAAATGGAGCCCAAGGTCGCCTTTATGGACGCCTTGTTGGGACGCGGGTTGAACTTGACATTGGCATTGAGATCGAGACAGACGGCGCTGCACTTGAAGTGACGCTGCTCATCGTAGAACTTGATGGTCAATCGATCGCACACCAGATGCAGGCGATCCGCATTGAAGCAATAGAGCTTCAACTGACTCATTGGCGTCGATTGCACCACAGGCTTCTCATTGCGCACCGCAAAATAGGGACTGCCCTGGAGCAATGTGTAGATGCGAATCAGATCGCTCAACAGAAGTTTAACACTCCGCTCACAGAGTCGGACTAGCATGGGTTTGCCCAGCTCCACGTCCACCTCCAGCTGTTGGCTGCGATCTCGATGTGCCTTCACCGAGAGCAGAGGCGGCGGAATTCCAGAGCTACCCAAAGTCCCGGGCATTGTGTCGAAGATAAACTCGCTAAACTTGTTGGCATCCAGATCCGTGTCGCTGACAAGTTCTCTCTCCGTCATCGTCTTGGCCAAATTGATGTTAAAGTCGAAAATCGAGGCCTGTGTCGTGGACGCGTTCAGAGTTCTCTGCGACAGGAAACTGGGCTGCGAGATGGTTATCAACAGCAGCGGCTTCAGCAGCGTCTCATCCTCAATCTCAACCACATCGTAGATCTGTAGCGCGAACTTGCCGGCCACAAATGAAACACTCGATGGATAGCTCAGTTTATGCTGCTGCACTTTATGAGTGCTGACGTGCTGATTCTCCCCGGCTGGTTGCCCCGATTGGCCAGCGCTTTTGGACATGTTAATGCCCGAGTCGCTCTGGCAGGTCCCGAACATGATCTCGCTGTCGCTGGGAACATCATGGAAGCTTCTGTGTGCTGGGACCTTCGCCAAGGGAGCAACATTTGGTGCGACTCCTGGTTTCTTCTTATACATCGGTCCCAGGGATTGTTGCGAGGCGGACACACTCAAATTGTTCGACGTTTTGTTCTTTGCATTCGCCTTCGAGCAGTCAATGTCCAAAATGCTACCGACATGAAATAAAAGCAGATTAAATTCTATAATTATAACTATAATTTATAAATATAATTTATTAAGGACATACCCGCGCAATCGCTGCACTTGGTCTATAATGCACGATATCAGGTGGAGCTGGTGAGTGTTTAACGTGGCCAGAAAGTCCGTCACACAATTGTACTCGATTATTTGGCCAGAGACCAGAAAGCGATCGAAGCTTATGGCTGGCGCGTAGACAGTGATGAAATCAAAGTCCTTAAAAATGTCCATATGCTCCAGCTCCATATGCTCTAGATTGTTCCACTCCAAGGCCGGATTGTTATGCTCATCCGAGAGCGTCTTGGCCAAACGATACTTTTGAGTTTGCAACCAGCTGCCCGAGGAGAGTGAAATATTCCGCACACTCAGCTCGTATTGGCGATCCTCGACCAGAGATCCGGGCGTGCTTAGCATGTTCAGCTCAGCGGCCTTATTGTAGATATCCTGGCGAATTAAAGGTCGCACCAGCGGATTCTCCACACTTGGAGTCAACTTAATGCTCTCGATCTGTAATAAGTAATTTTTCAATTTAATAAATATTTTATTTACTTTTCCCTCAGATCTCAAAACTCACCCGCAGCAGCAGAACGGAGCAGCGCGTCATTTCCGTCTCCTGCGGAATGTAGATGTAGATGCCCTTGCTGTTTAGATGCACCATTGGCAGATCCTGCACGGTGATAATCTTCTCCCTCTGCAACTGCTCATCGCTCATGGGCGCCTTTAAGCGATGCTCGAGCCGCATGAGTTCCAAAATCTCGCATTGATAAATTAAAAACTCAGCTATTTTATCCAAATCAAATATCATCTCAATCGGCTGCAAGTCGATAATCAGCTCAGAGATTGTGCGCTTCTTGTTGTACAAATTGATGGCACCAATCTTCGAATATAGATCCTTTAGGCTGACTGTCGTAACAACGACACTTATCATGGGCAAATTGGAACTATCTCCCAACATCTTGATGTGTACTTTATCAACAATCTTCCAGTCGCCCGGCATCTTTGCCTCGAAGAAGTTGAGGCTGACGTTCTCCACTTTGCTTGTGATCTTTGTGAAATCCGGATGCTTATCCACATTAAGCAGCAGATCTTCAAAGGTCAAGACCATCCTGCGTTGATGACGAGCGCCAAGAGTTTCTACTTCCAGGGAGATGCGCGGAATTGTCCACTGACAAAATATTATCAAGGAAACACCTTCGTCTGTTTCTGAAAGCGATGCAAGTCATGTTAATTAATGTTTAAATAAGTTTCTTGTGAATCTGACTTACCAATGTCCAACTCAGAAGGTATATAGTCTGGATCGAGATCTAAAAACTCTTTAATAATTGGAAAGTTCGCCACGCTGCCCGTGTAGATTTGTAGAAGGCGCTTGGCGGCAATATCAAAGCACTCATTGTTGGCATCCAGCAGACTTATCGCCTTATAGATGGCATACACGATCTCGAAGTGCTCATACAGAAGCTTCAACTACGAAGGAAATGTAATTATGACTTAAGAAGTTAAAACTTTATATTTAAAGATTTAAATGTTTGCAAAACACAAAATTATGAAAGTTTGAAGATGGTTTGATCGTAACGACGAAAATTTTTAAAAATAAAATTGTACATAAAAGTTATTTGTAGTTTTACCAAAAGACTTCAAAGAAAACTCTGTTTTTTCGGTCTAAATAAAAAATTATTAAATAATAATTTAATTTTAATTTTAGTTTAATAATTATTATTTTTCTCTTATTTTCAATTTTTATTTTAGCGATTGAAAATAAAAGTTATTTTATTATAAAAATTGAAAATAAAAATTATTCCTCAATTTTTATTATAAAAGTTGACAAATAAAAATTGACTGTAAACGTTTTTTAATTGGAATTTTTATAATAAAAATTGAAAAATAACTTTTATATTCAATTGCTAAAATAAAAATTGAAAATAAGAGAAAAATTATAATTTTTATACTAAAATTAAAATAAAATTATTATTTTATAATTTTTTATTTTGACCGAAAAATAAGAGTTTTCTTTTAATTCTTTTATTTTCAATTTTTATTGAAAAAATTTTAAAAAAAAAAATTGAAAAATAACTTTTATTCTATAATTTTTAAATAAAAATTGAAAATAAAAGTTTATCCAGTTTCTCATAACTGTTATTTGCGGTCCCTGGTTTTAAAATCGAGACTTACACGACGTCCATATATGCTGATTTCGGACATGTCCACATGTACATTGACTGAACACGTCTCCAGCGATTCCTCGGTGGATTCCTCTCTCGCACTTTTCTGCCAGTCAACTTTTTTAGCGTTGGCATGCTTAGCATCATCAACGGTGGATTCCTCGACAAATGAATCCAACTGTCGATTCACCTTCGGTCGGGACTTCTCAATGATCTTGTGGGCCAGGGCAATCGTGATTGTCGTATGCACCGGAGCTATAACCATGTCAGTCTTGTTTGCCCGTCGCAGGCACATATAGAATTCAATCAGTTCGATAACCCACTTGCAGATCTCGGTGCTTTTCGACATGTAGATGGTGGAGCGTATGTTGCCACGTATCACATCCTTGCAGTTGCTTGACGTGATCTTCGTGCGTGGCAGACGAATGGATGTGTACTCGACCGAATGATCCTTGATGTTCTTCCTCAGCATCACTTCACAGACATCGATCCTGGCCTTGGCCATGTCCACAATGACAACTATCGAGCTAAGCCGTTGGATGAGCTTAACGAGATCGACAGGTGTCGCTATCGACTCGTTGCTCGCCTCCGGCTGTGCTTGGTCAATTGGAGGGATGGTTTTCTCTTCACGCTCGGAACTCAAGTGAATTGTCTCCGCAGGTTGTGAAACTTTACGGCTATTGCGAATCGCGCGACGTGGCTGCATTTCACTCTGTACAGGTTTCGAAACTGGCGCCGAAGTGTATGAGATGTTTGAAAACGATTGATTCCTTTCCAATTGGCTAAACGTATCCGAATCTCCTTCCAAATCTGCAATTATGAGAAAGATATTGTTTATTTAATGGTTTAAGTTCGGTTAAATTTAACTAAAAAGCGGAGTTACATAAGTTTTTGCAATGAATGGAATCAAGTGTCCTTTTTATACCCTGGGGGTATATTAAGTTTGTTCAAAAGTATGTAACAGGCAGAAGGAAGCATCTCCGACCCCATAAAGTATATATATTCTTGATCAGCATTCAACGAGCCGTATGTCGACTATAGCCATGTCGGTGGGCACGAAATCTAAATTCGTGGAGCAGCCGCTAGGCTCCCAGAGATCGCATGCGCTAGGCCCACCAGACTTGCACTGAAGACTCCCTATATACCTCTAGGTAGACCGAGCCTATTCTTAGAATATTGCTACGTCCACTGTGAGCTGCGTAATCCTCAGCACAAACTGACATCACCATCAAATTAGAATCTGTGCAGAAACAATTCCTGCATTTTTGCTACTATCAACTGATGTGGTATGCTTGGAATCCAAATCTCCGTTTGCCACCTTACTCAAGTAGACTTCTGCTTCTAAATCTCCCGTCCCTTGCTCACCGCAGAACTGTTCTTAGGTGTTATCTGCCTCCATAAATTTATTATTGGAGATATTTGCTTCCGCAGCATGTATTATCGAACGTATTAACTTCAATATCCCCTTTAGCGGCGTGCTAGGAACTTTGATCCATTATTCTTGCTAAGCGATGCAGTACTGACTGACGGTTTGAATCATCGGTTGTGTCGATGTACTATGACTATAATGAATTATTATCATTTTTTATCAAGCTAATCTCTCTCTCCACCTTATAAAAGCTTCGCGTTTTAATCACTCATCCGGTTATACATCTCTGTATCTGCTGATCAGAAATCGTCCTAGAGTCGATTTTTGAACTTAACTATTTGTCATTGCATGTGCATCTGGGGTCTTCTGGGCATGCCGAAGCCAAGGCCTTGCAACATAATATTGTCGAGTGCAATTGACTGATCCGCTTGCTGATAATCCAGGTTTGGCTTAACTCTACATATCTCTTCTAGTGTACAATTAAAGTTTACATTAATTTAAGTTATTACTTTTTAATTTTAGTTTCTAGTTCAATTCATTTAATTTAACTGTCAAAATTCATTTACTTAAATTTACTTTAAATAAAAATACTTTAAATAAAAATAAAATAAATAAAAACAAAATCAAAAAAAGTGCATTATCTCACCAGTTTCAATGCAGTCCACAAAGTTGAAAGAGTTAAAGAACTGCACCAGATAAATGTCCAGAGTGATGCGGAAATTCTCCAGCCAAAGACAGACAGCAGTTGCCGGTAGCTTCTTCGTCTCCTCGCTGACCACGGATTGATCCAGTGGCATCTGCAGCTGCAACTCGAGCCACTTGTTGTGGATGCCCTTGTTGGTCGATATCACCACGTTGCGGATGTTCATCATGGTGTGGTAGACATCTGTGTTGAGGTTGCGCAGCGAAACCAACATGGCCACATGCGTGTGATACTTGCGATAGTTGAGTTTCAATTTGGTGACCAGCGTCTGCAGTTTGATCACATCCGAGGAGAGATTGGCACGGGCCACCAGCCTGGCCAGGCCACCAAGTCGACCGCTATCATAGGCAATGATCAACAGTATCAGGCGGTTGATCAGCACGAGCTCGCGCTTGGAGAACTCCAGAGTAATGAGCTCCGATTGTATCTCAGCCGTTTCCAGGGCAGCCACATTCTGTCGCCAGAGATGGGGCAGAACGAGATTATTAAACTGTACCTGCATGCTGGGTATATTCACCAGCTTGGCCTTGCCCATCTCCGGGGTTGTGTTGAGTGCCATCACGGTCAAATTTTTCACATTTAATTTGTAGGACTTGTAGCATGAATCGATTATCTCACGCGGCTTGTCCTGCAGATGCGTGATCAACTGAACCAGCCGCTGTGGATTGCCTGGACAACAGATGGTGCCCACCACCGATGACATCTTCAGCTGCAAATAGGGCAACAGGGATTGGCTGACGCTGGTGCTCAAGCGATGCTGATTGGTGGTAGTTGAGCTCTCGGCACTTTGCTGACGGGGATAGAACTTCACGGTCATGTTGCGCAGATCGATGTGATAGTTGCAAACGGGCATGAATTTGGCCAAGTACTCGATGTCCGCATACGTCATATACTCGTTCTTGTACTCCTGATCTCGAGTCACTGGTCGACTGTTAGTTTCATTAGCGGCTTCTGCATGATATCCTGTGTAATCGTAAGGACGCAATAAATCACTAATTACATTTTTAACCTGGAGAAACGACTGCGAAAAGTGGAACGTTATGCCAGCGGACAGCAAACGATACTTCACACGATGGCCCGCATCCCTGAGCTGCGCCTCCGTCGACACATGACTTCTGGCTGCCACTTGGCCACTGGCCGCCCGATACTCGACAATGTCAAAGGCCAGCACGGGACTGCGAAAGAGCATATAGTCGTCGGTGTTGCGCGCATAGTAGTCGTCATGGTTGTTGCTGCACCAGTTCCTATCCGCGAGCATGTACTGGTCGTCGAACAGACTCTTGTCGACAAAGGCCCGCTCGTTCTGCGACTGAAAGATCATCACAAATTAAGATTAAGTTGCCAAACAGTTGCTTGGATACTTTACCTCCTTTGACTGCATCAGAGTTTGATTATTGGGCTCATCGGGGCGATAGATCCCTAGAGGTTCCATGTTCAGACTGGACAGGCCAGCTCGCACATTCGCCCAGTCGCTCTCCTTGAGCTGCGAGCGCTCGTAGTAGATCCCGCCCAGACTTATACGCATTATGGGCGTATAGCGAATGCGCTTGATGCCCCCGCTGGTCTGGTCCGTGAAAATCTCCGAGTTTTTGAGATGAAAGTTGAGTTCCTCCGCATAGACACCCACATCGAAGGCATGGCCAACGGGCTCATCGGAGGGAGCGGGCGGAGGTGTCTCAAAGCTGGGCAGAAGATTCCAAGCCCAGCCAAACATTGAGTTTTGCGCCTCGTTGACGACACCCGGTTGTCCACTGTCGCTCGCTGGAGGCGCCGCTGACTCGGGCATGGCAAAGTTGTCCTCCTCAACGACTGCTGGCTTGAGTTCCAGCAACATTTTCACCAGCTTCATGACCATCGGGAATTGCAGTGAGGAAACATTGATATCCAGCGACTTGGTGAAGACTCCAATGCGCGTTGTGCTCGAAGTGCTGACGGTGTTGACATTGTGTTTCAGCAGGACGCGCAGCTCCAACGAGCAGCGATAGAGAATCGGCTCCTGGCACACCTCAATACGGCCGGCGGTGTTGCGCTTGTCCAGGCAAATGGTCAGATCGGACACCTGAAGGAGTTTGCGCATTAGGACATTCACCGGATTGACATCCACCATGGTTGGTTCCCATTTCTCGTTGGCCGAACTGAAGTTCAAATACTGGACATTCATGGAAACGACAATGTCGTCCTCCACGTACTTTAGAATAATGTTGTGGCATTGCAAATTGATGTTATTGATGATCTTATTGACCACACCCGAACTGGTGGGGCCTCCACCTCCTCCTCCGCCCTGCTGCTCATCGAGCTCAACGGCACTGAGCGTCTGTCGGCGTCGCTCTTCCAAAAGCCGCTGTTTGGTCTCCTCATCGGGCAGCTTGGCCACAAACTCAATTGTGTTGATCTCAATTCTCACGGGCTCCGATGTCAGCTTTGTCCATGGCACCTGAATGGACAGCTCGTGAATGTGGCCGGAGACCAGTTCAATGGGCAATTTCAATTCCTCTTGGAGCACGTCCAGGCGTAGGTCTAAATTTTGAAACGTCACCTCACCCTCCCAGAGCGACACCTGTGCATCTTCGTCGCGAATGTTTTTCACATATTTCGCCACGTAGTTTAGCAAAATTGGTGTAATATAGGATTCTAGTTTAAACATTATCGCAGCCCGAGCACACGTCGACTCAGCGCGTTAACTGAAACTCCAATGGGCTGTCTAGTTAATCGATTGTCGCCGTATCTAATTTAATGCACATTCTGTTAATTTTGTTGCTAAAATTGTAGACCGAAAGACAAAACAAAATAACATTTGCCACAGTATTCAATTGTTTACTTTTTTGCCCCGGCACTCAGTGTTGGCTAATGCTCAAATGTTCTCCTGCCAAACTACACTGTGCAGCAAACTTGTGTATGAACATGTTTACATATGCAATAATTTATGAATGTAGCATTAATTTTGAAGTGAATTGTATTATAATTGTATAACTTATGTCAGCTTATGCGAAAATAGAAGTGCACCTATATTAACGCTGTAAAGGTGATATTTTGATTCTTAAGTTTTTCGATTATTTGTTGCATTGGCTAAAAGAATCGATGTTCTGTTTGGTCTTACAACACTAATTTCAACCATACAACTTGTCGTATCGTGCAGCAGCTCCGCGTCTTTCAATCAGCTGTTCCAACAACTGTTGTTGTCAGCAACGAGGGGCCACAGGTTCATTTCTACATTTAAAATGCCACAAATTACAAAATCTGACGAAGAATTTGGTAAGCTAAACATTATATTTAATGATTGTAAACTAAAGTGCACTCTTTTAGACGTAGTCAAGTACTTTCTACAGCTGCTCGACGATGACAAGGACTTGTCCAGTGGCATTGCGGCCATTAAAACACTGCTCATGATATTGGAAAAGAAACAGTGTAAGATACAGCGAGAGAAAGCATTAAACCCTTTTGTTTAACTCACTCAACTGCCCTTTTTAGTTGGCACCATACATATTCTGCACACCACAATGCGGGAAGCGGTCGCTGCCATGCGGAACACGGATCTGTCCATTGCTGCCATCGTCTCGGCTGGAGAGTTGTTTTGCCGCTTTATCACACTGAGCCTGGACGACAAGCACATGGAGGAGTGTCGTCAGATCATGTTGAATCGTGGCAAAATCTTTCTCACCAAGCTGCTCAACTCGCGTCAGGTTATTGCCCAGCAGGCACAACGCTTCATCAGCGATGGCTGTCGCATCCTAACACATTCGCGTTCCCGCGTTGTCCTCAATGCGCTGATTGCGGCATCGAAGAACAAGAAGTCATTTCACGTATTTGTCACGCAAGGCGGTGTCGGCAACTCTGGGTAAGCACACGTCTGGATGCCAAGATACGCCTTAATTAATACCCGACTCGTTTTTAGTGAGGAAATGGTTCAGGATCTGCAGGCAGCCGGCATTGATTGTACGCTTATATTAGACTCTGCCACCGGCTATGTTATGGAATCGGTGGACTTTGTTATGGTGGGCGCTGAAGCCGTCGTGGAAAGCGGCGGCATAATCAATCGCATTGGCTCGTACACAATGGGACTGTGTGCCCGGGAGATGAAGAAACCGTTCTATGTGCTCTCGGAGAGCTTTAAATTCTCTCGCTTGTACCCATTAAATCAACGAGATCTTCCAGACGAGTATAAGGTGAGAGAGCGTCGCATTCAATGAAAACTAATTAACAGTTGGCATTTGTTTTTTTTTAGTATTCGCGCAAGCATTTAAATGACGTGTCAAAGGTGCATCCTCTGGTCGACTACACACCCCCCGCATACATCACGCTGCTCTTTACGGATCTGGGAATTCTGACGCCATCGGCAGTGAGCGATGAATTGATCAAATTGTACATGTAACCGAACCGAACCGAACCGTCAATAAAAATGCTCGTCTTGAATTAAATACATGCATACGTAAAATTGCGATTATTATATACGATTATATATATGTAAACTAAATAAGTAAATTTTCCATGTACATTCACATTTTCCGCTTAAAATTTATACTTGACGTTTTTGGCTAGAAGTCATAATAGTCATCGAAATCTTCGGGATCGTTCTCGATGTCGAATTCAGAGGCTAAATCATCATAGATTGCCATGCTCCCCTCGCTGCTGTTGCCGTCTCCGTTGGTGTACTCGCTATTGTACTCCTCGAGATCATCGGAATATGCATCGCTCTCCCCATCCATGGCATGTGCGCCGTGTGCCTCCAAATGTTCATCCTCATCGTCAGACTCATCAACATCACTGGCATTCTGTGTACAAGGAGGTTTAGCATAGAAGTGCATATTGTTATTGTCGACAAGTCCACCTACCACTTGACCCGTTTGTATATTTATCTCAATCTGCAGTCGTATGTCCATGACCAGAAAGGCTGTAGTGACTAGCACTGGTATGGTCAGACGACTCTTCCAGGCCAAATCGGTGAGAAAGAGAAATACATTGCCAAACGTTGAGTCCATCATGATTTAATTACTTTGTCCCTCCTTCTCTTGCTGTTGTTCCTGCTGCTGTTCTTCTTCAATCTGCTCTTCCAGAGCGTCGTGCTTCACTATGTGCAGTGTTTCACCCAACGTCACCGCCTGCACAGGCAGCAGATGACGATGCAGCCGACCGCTTTCAATGGGCGTATCAAGCTCGAGCAGCTGCTCAAGTGTTGTTGCTGGCAAACCGTCAGATGCTAGCAGATTGCGCATGCAATCCTGTTTCTTCTCCTGCAACGAATCCAACAATTTGGCACCCTTTTGCACTCTCTGCAGTTTGCGCTCTACAAAAATAATTCAAGTTGCATTACATTACATTAAATAAACAATCTATAGTTACCTAGTGATTGCAAGTAGTTCGCCGAGTCTGGCAATGGTTCAATTTGTGTTGAGCCTGTAACATTACTTTCCGCTTTGTCGATTTCGTCGTCAATTTCCTCAGATTTTTGCGTCTCCGATTTATTAGGGTTGAAATTATCCTCAAATTTTTCAATCACTTCTGTGTTTCCGTTTTCTTGTATTTTTGTGCTATCGTTTTTCACTTGCCAGGGATCGGCATCGCAAACTGACATGTTTTACAAACTGAAAACAACAAAGTTCGGAATTAATTTCTAAAATAATTCAGTTATTTTCACGCAAAGTATTTTCAATCGTCATTAACACCCACACATATGTAAGTGTGTGTATTTATGTGAGAGTTAATTGCAACTACATATCTTAAGCTTGATTATACCAAGTATCTGTTGCATTAAGTATATTCCACCTACCACTCATATATCCCCAACTTCACAATAATTATTCTCTATTTGTGGAATTATTGCTTATGACTTATTTTATTTACAAATTGAAATAGTTATTTATTTCTACAAATTGAAGGTGTGTTGCAAAATGAAAACACAGCGCTGGTTTGAATTATCGATATATCAACCATCGATAATTCATTCAAGAATTTCGCAACACTGAAAAAAGAACAGCTGTTTTGTTACAGAGAGCGGTGTTAATATTAAAAACACTTGATTAAATTTGTTAAATACAGATTTTATAATGGATATTTCGGCGCTGTCGGAGCCAACCTTCAGTTCCTCCGATTGGATAAATGCCAACTACAAGAAATACAGGGATGAAAATGGGAAAAATGATAGTGCAACTGCCACATCGTTCATACAAAGCTACGTGGCCAAGTTGCAGTTGTATGTTCAGCAGGTTAACTATGCCGTAGAGGAGTCTAGCCAGCAGGTTGTGGCCAATATGCCGCGCATTGCCAAGGAAGCGGCAACGCTGCAGTGCGATGTTGCAATGTTGCAGCAAAAGATGAGCGCAATGCGTCAAGAAGTTGCGGCCGTGCAGGAGGAGACGGGTGATTGTATGGCCACTTTGGAGCGCCTCAATACGTTGCAGACCAAACTGCAGGCGGCCAAGGAATCATTGCAGGAGTCTGATGGCTGGGGCAACTTACTCGCTGAACTGGAGGATTGCTTCGAACGCAATGATCTGAAGGTAAGTAAGGATATCTTTAAATTTGAGTTGTTTACTACAATATCATTCAATGCAGGGAGTGTGCGATAAGCTGACAGCGTTGCAGAAATCACTGCAGGCACAGGAGCAGCTGCCTGGACATGCTGAGCGCCAAACGCAGGTGGAGGATTTCAAGAATCGGCTAGAAGCCATGGCTTCACCCAGTTTGGTACAGTGCTTTGCCGAGTCCAATTTGGAGCAGTCACAGCGGCATGTGGAAATCTTTAACAGCATTCAGCGACTGCCGCAACTGCATCAATACTATCGGGCCGTGCAGAAGAACGTGCTGCAGCAGCAGTGGAAGCAAACGCTGGAACTGCAAGTCACCGACTCGCAACAGACGCCGCATCAGCATTTCCTGACACTCTTCTATGACCAGCTGCTGGATCATTGTCAGCGCCAGTTGAAGTGGTGCGTGCAATTGTTTGGCGACGAATCATCGGAAGTGGCGCAATCACAGCCGTTTCTGGTCATTGCCGAGTTGTTGCCGGCACTGCAGCCAACACGGGATGCCCATATACTGCAGCTGCTGAAGACTTCGAACGAGCGTCTGGAACTATTGGGCCAGTATGCCCAGGCCAATCAAAGCTTTGTGCTGCATCTCAACTCTATGCTGGAGCAGTCAAACATTGTATTGCCGCCAGACTTGCATCGTCAGCTGGGCGAAGCCATCTTTGAGTATTTCCACAAGTTTATAAATCAATATCCACGTCTGGAGGAAACACAGCTGTCCACACAAGTGGATCGCTTGCTGTCTAATCAGGCTACGCCCAGTGATGCAGTGCATCATCTGGAGGATAGCACACGCAAGCTTTACGAATGGCTGCAGCAGGCGTGTGCCCGCTGCGCCTCCATAACCAACGATCTGGCCCTGTGCAAGCTCATCACGGTGCTGAATGGCATCTTCAAGCGCCAGCTGGAGAATTTCAATCGCACGCAACGACAGCTTAGCCTCAGTCTCGGAAGCAGCAGCAACAGCGCGGGAACGGGAGCAGCTCGAAGCGAGAACTGGTCGCTGTTGCAGTACACCATGTCGCAATTGCAGTGCCTGGCGGACTTCCAGTTGCAGCTGCATCAATTCGAGCAGACCTTGCACACCCGCATGGTCACGTTGTCCAACCGCCTGCAGAAGCCCGCGACTGGCAATGCCATCAGCATCTATCAGACCTGTGATCGCCCGACACACACCCAGCTGCTGGCCAGCATCGCCGACTATCAGACGAAGCGCGCCGAAGCAGCGGCAGCCACCAGTGCGGACAGTCTGGGCATCTTTCCCCAGATCTACGCCACTCTGAAGACCTATTTGGCCGAGACGCACGACATTACGTTGAACATATTGCTGCAGCCCATCGAGGTGCATCTGGCGCACATACGTCCGCCTGTGGAGGCGCATACCTCAGCCGGGATTAACATGCCCGCCTTTAGCTTTGCACCGCAGGAGAGCATCACCCAGATTGGCCAATATCTGCTCACTTTGCCTCAACATCTGGAGCCCCTGCTGCTATCCCCGTCGGCGCTTCTCAAGCAGGCGCTGGAGCTGTGCAATATCAAATACACCCAGGCGATTCCTTGTGCGGATGTTCTGCTCTCCCTGGTCGTGGAGCAATGCTGTGTTCTGTATCAGGCGCAGATAATGCAGATCAAGTCATTGCCCGCCTCCGGCGCCACACAGCTCGGCGTGGACATTGAGTACTTGTCGAATGTGCTGGAGGAACTCGGCCTGACCATCAACTTGCAGCTCTCACAAATCCTCATCCTGCTCAAAGCTGCGCCCGAGCAGTACCTAAGCCTGAGCAGTGGCTGTGAACCGCGTCTGGTGACAGCCATAAGGCAAATGCGCAACATTATATCCACACAGTAGTTGTAGTCGGTACCCTGTACAAATACCATATGATTCCCTAGAAAAACTATCGCAAATAAAATTAAAAATTGGACAAGATGTCGGATGATTCTACATATATACGAATGTCGAAAAATATTACTCAGAATACGAAAATTCGGAAAAAAGTGAGGAATCCCATATTAGGAATCGAATAATTAGGAATCCAAAATTAGGAAGAAAAAATTGGGAAAAAAAAATAGGAAAACTAAAATTGGGAAAAATCGAAGTCCTGATTTTGAAATAAATGGTTCGACAAATGTTGGCTTTTTGCTAATAAATAGGAAAAAGCCGAAGTCAAAAATATTTCATTAAAAATCGCGCGATTATTAAAAGCGAAATCAAAAATATTTTATTAATAATTGCGCGATTAAGAATTGGATAAGATGTCGGATGATTCAATATACGAATGTCGAAAAATATTACTCAGAGCACGAAAGTTCAGAAAAAAGGGAGGAATCCAATATTCGGAATCGAATAATTAGCAATCCAAAATTAGGAAGGCAAAATTGGGAAAACCAAAATTGGGAAAAACCAAAATCAAAAATATTTCATAAAAATTCAATAATTATTTCATTTTTGTGTTCGTCGTATGCTTCAATGAATTTAACCAATAACAGGAAAACCACAGATACTTTTCCCAATTTTTTTCTCCTAATTTTTGTGCTCTGAATATTTATCTAAGTTGAAATTCCTAATTTATGATTCCTAATTTTTTCTTCCCAATTTTGGATTCCTAAAATTTTATTCTTGCTTCATTCCTTAAAAAAGTTTCGGAATTCGTATCAGGTACCTGTCGGATAACCGAAACATCTTACAGATTGAATCCAATAAAAGAAAACCCAACACATTCAAATGCATAAAAATTATAATATGAACACTTAATTTCTATATAGTTAAAACAATGATTAGGTTAAACTATATGTATATTTAGAATACCCCACTAAGAAGATGTTACTGCCACTTGCGTCTTCTGCTCCTTGGCATTTGCATTGTGCGCCTGCCACCAGCCACTGACGTATTCCCGCAGGCTGGAGAGGGCGAGGACGCAGTGGGTGTCCAGCTTTTGATCCTTGGCCAGCCAGTCGCAGTACTCGGAACGGGGGCAGGCGTAGGTGCCGCCAAAGGTGCGCAAGTATCGAACACTCGCAATCTGATCTGGCCAATGGCGAGCGACGCAGTCGAGCAGAAGATCCAGCTGTTGGCCGGACACGGTCAGGTATTGGCCACTGCTGGTTGCCGTCTTCTGCAGCACATTGAGCAGACGGGCGAGGCCAGGAATCGAGACACGTGGCGAAATCAGGGGCAGCAGGTGAATGACCAGACGCTGCAGACGCTGTTGGATGTGGGCGTAGTCCGATTGCTCGGATTGACTGGCTCGCACAGCATAGAACAGATTGTTGACAATGCTAATGATGCCCTCGATGATGTCGAACTGATGGAACTGCGTGTCCCGTATGACGCCCATCAGCCAGGAGAGGATGCCCACATGCTCCAGCATTATCTTGACAGCGCCGGGAATCTTCACACAGGTGGAGAGCACCGAGAGCAGCAGCAAATTGGTGTCCAGATTGGCCAGATTGGAGCAATAGAAACTGAGGAGCACTTTAAAGGTGTTGGTGGACACGAGCAGGAAGAGATCCGCACTGCACTTGATGCCATTGCCGAGCAGCTGGACAATGAACTCCCGATACTGTTGGTGCTCCGGCTCCTGGGAGTAGAAGAACACATTGAACTCGGGTATCGTCTGGAAGTTGAAGCTCTGCTTCAGCTGCAGATACATCATCAGGCGCTTGTACAGCAGATGCGTGGGATCCGTGCTCAGATTGAAGCTGTTCGCAATGAACAGGGCCGGGATCAGGGGCACTCGCGGAGTGCCGCCATGAGTGCGCCGTTGTGCCAGCCACGATTTCCGCAGCTCACTCAATCCGCCCTGGATGTTGTCGTAGGCCTGTGTCCACAGCGGCTTCTCATAGAACTTGGACAGCTCGAAGTGGGTGCGATAGCGTTGCTGGCAACAGGCGGCCGCCAGTCGCATATCCTTGTCCAGCGAGGACAAGGCACAGAAGCTCAGGGCGAGCAGTCCGTTCTGCACTGGCCACTGGGCCCGCACCACGGACTCGGGTGCGAAGCAGTGCATCATCAGGGGCAGCATGAAAGCCGGATCATAGCACTGTTCGTAGAGTTCCTCCCGCTTGGGGCACAACCTGCGAATGTCCTGGGCAAACTGCGTGACTCCTTCCTCAATGCGCTGCTCCAGCGAATTGTCACCAAAGCGCTGGGATTTCTGGAGGGGATTGGGGAACTGCAGCTCGGGCAGCTGCTTGCTGGCGTGCAGTGTCCGCCAGATGGGAAAGTTCTCAATGGTATACTGGCAGCTGGGACGCACAATCAGCGCCAGCACCTGGGCCACATTCGTCTCCTGCTGCTGCAGCTTGGCACGCTCATCCGCGTCGGCGGCACGGAGCGCATAGTGGGCCACGGCACTCTCGCCCCAGATAAAGGGACGATACTGGGCCAGACCCACGTCGAAGCGTTCGTAGTGTTCCAGCAGGGCCAGAGCATATCGATCGGAGGGCGACAACTTGGCGTGATAAGCGCCCAGGATGACGGGGATGTGGGCGGTGTGCAGTGCCGATGGCGCCTTGCGGGCCAACGTCTCCAGCAGCTGGAGCAGATGTGTCTTCACTGCGCTGGGCTCGCCCAGCAGATGATCATAGCAACAGGAGTGGGTGCAGACCATCTCATAGAGCAGACCAGCTTCCTCAGCCTCTTGCGCCTGCTCCTCGGTGTAATCCGCGTAGAGGCGATCGCAGAGATAGGCCAACAGCTTGAGCAGCAGTCCATTGATGTGATCCTGCTCCTGCTCCGGTGTCTGGTGCTGCTCCTCGGCCATGTGCATGGCCTGCTTCAGACAGCTGCGACAGTAGTTCAGCCAGTGCGGCGCCTTCAGCAGGCGACTCCAATCCAGCAGCTGATCCTGGCCAGAGTGCATCCGCCACCAGTTGTAGCAGTTGAAGGCCAGCTGCTCCAGTTTCTCCACTTGCACGCTCTGCTTCTTCAAGTCCAGCGCCAGCATTTGGACATTCAGATTCACGTAGCTGACGAAAATGTTGCCCCGCTGCTTCGCATCCTTGCTGGCGGCGATGGCCTGCTCGTAAATCTCGCTGAGCACACGCATCTGGAAGAGCTCCACGGCATCGAACTTGAGCTGCTTCTGGCAGTAATCCAGGCACTCCGACTTGGGCATGCAGTGGGCAATGAGCGCCGCACTGGCCTCGGCATGATCCCTGTAGATGACAGCCGCCTTCAGTGGCTTCTCAATGCTCTTCAAGATGCCATTCTTGTAGGTTTGATAGCAACGCTGGAGCAGCGACTGCTGCAGTTGATAGCCCTTGCCAAAGGCCACATCCAGCAGCGGATAGATCAGCTCCTTCTGCTCCAGATGCTCCGGCAACAGCTCGGCAAAGGTCGTCGCCAGCTTTCCATTCCGCTGAAGCAACAGGCAGGCGAGATTGACCGCCGCCTTGCTCAGCTTCCGGTTGGAGCTGGAGAAGAAGCAGGCAAAGAACTGTGCATCACATGTGGCCAGATGATGATGCTGGCTGCTGAGGAACTGCAGCATTGCCGTCTCAAGCTGTTCCAGTTGCTCGGTTAATGCCGTGTCGCAGAAATCCTTGTAATATCCTTGTAGCCGTGTCATGGACTGGCTGCAATCCACGGGCTCCGGCAGCTGGGCCAGACGCCGCAATAGACGCAGCAGGAGCTCATAGTAATGATTCGTCCTGTTGCCAGCCATGAAGTAATCGCTAGCTTGCAGTTTCTCCGTGAGCAGCTGCAGCATCTGGGCACACTCTTGGGCATTCAACTCGAAGCTGTCCACGAGGGCGACACACTCCAGCAGCTGGCCAGGCTGTGCCGCTGTGGAGTCGGAGCCGGATCCGGACAGGGAAATCTCCAAGGCAAGCACCAGCTGCAGTCGGTAGAAGGACGTGTAGCTGGCGAACTTGGGCAGTGTGCGGCAATGCTCCGTGAGGCGCCTCAGGAAGGTCACGTAATGTAGCTGCGTCTCGCTCGTCTCGCTGAGCAACTGCGTCGCCCGCAACTGACTGAGTCGCATGCCGTAGATGTAGTGCAGCAATCGCTCCGTGTGCGTTTCCTGCTCCTGCTGCTGCTGTTGCTTCTCCTCGCTGGGCAGCTCGATGATCATCTGGTTGCCATCCGCCTGGCTGGCAATCTGCAGCAGCTTGATCAGGGAGTCGGCAATCAGTTGGGCTTGCTGTCCATTCAGTTGTTGACCCTCCACCAACTGAGACAGGAGGAAGAGCAGATTGTGGGCATAGATCATGTTGCGACGTGGATTGCGCAGACTGACATCTAACTTCATGGACTCGTTCTCCTCCAGCTGCAGCTCAAAGTGTTCGCCGGGCGATGGCTTGAAGATCTGCTCAAAGGATTGCGTCGGCTGCTTCAAGATCGCACGCTGCAGTGCGTCCAACTGCGGCCAATGCTGGCCAATGGCAGCGGGCAGTTGACTTGGCTTCGACAGTTGCCAGTTTTGCATGTAGGCCGTGTGCTGCTCCAGCTGCGAACTGTACAAATGCTGCACTTGCTCCGGCTTGCTGTGATACTGATAGAGCAGCACACAGACCAGCTCCACATAGGCGTCATAGGGCGGCTCGATGGCGACGCCCTGGAACAGCAGGGGCATCATCTTACTCAGCGTCAGCGTCTCCACATAACCCTGCACTGTCTGACCCTGCTCGATCTGGGCAAACAGCTTGCGAAGATTCTCCACATTGGTCGCCGTCTCGGCTGCATTCAGGACGGGCAACCGTTTCACCTCCGACACGTTCAGGGAGAGTATGGCCAACAGTATGGTGGTCACATTGTCCACGGTCCCGGCATCAAAGCCAATCAACGCCTCCAGCCAGATGTCAATCTCATAGCTGGACGAATCAAACATGCCCGTATTGTGGAACAGGCAATGCAAGAGCTCTCCGGCTTCTGTTTTGACCTCCACATCGTCCAGATTGTAGGCCTTGACAAAGGAGCGAAACACCTTCCCGAAGAGCTTCTCCTGGGGATGCAGCGAGCGCGGAAACAGCAGCAGTATCGCCTTAATCGACTTTAGTTCTAGTTTAATCTTCTCCACCTTGCCCATCGCACCGGGCTTATCGGCGTCCAAGGGGTCATCAAAGTTCGTCTCATATAGCGGACGGAGCACATCCAAATAGTTCAGGATTTGGCTCGTTTTGTTGACAAACGCGCGATTCTCCTTGCACATCAACAGCACCAGCTCCAGGGTGACCGACAGATGCTCCAGCACATTGACTGTCGGGTCCTTGCGATTCTGAATACTCTTATACAAGGAGTACAGTATACTCTCAATGGGTGGAAAGTTCACCAGCACATGATTCAACAACTCGAATTTGAAGCGACGCAACGAGTTTCCAGCCCGCTTCGACTGCTCCCGCTGTGCAACTGCAGTCACATAGTTGCTGTACTGCGTCATCATGGACAGGAGCAGGCGGTTAACCGCCAGACGCACCGTAAAATTGTCGCTCTTTAGCAAGCTCCTGCGCACTATGATAAGCAACGCCTCGACCGGCAGACACAACTCCTTGATCCAAAAGGTAAAGTCGGTGAGCGTCATTTTGTCCATGGCGACGGACAGGGAACTGGGCGGAACGGCCGCAATCACTTGGGCCAGCATATCGATGCCCTTGGGCAAATCTGTGGCCGACATTCGCTGCGGATTCACATAGTTGGAAAAGTTCCTGGCCGAATGTCTGCCCAGATCGGGACAGGCTTGCAGTGTTTTCAAAATCAGCTCAACTTTCCGAGTGTCGGCAAAGGGTCGATAGAGGGATCCCATCAGCTTGCCCTGCAGCTTGTTGTGCTTCTGGCGATAGTTGGTCATGGCGTCGAAGCTGATCCCGTGTTTCCGCGACGTCAGCAGCATCAGGAGCAACTGGTGAACGGCAGCAGCAACTGCCTCGCGATTCTCCGGCTCGTAGTTGTTGTCGACGATATCCTTGCGACCGCTGTACTTGCTGGCCAGGCCTTGAGGTCCTTCCCAGTCATAGAGACGGCTGAAATGCTTGCAGCATTCCAGATCAAAGACGTGCACCTTCTTCGTCTTCAGGATGTTGGCGTTCTCGAGCACATATTGGCGCAACGTGTTGAGCACCACGCAGACGGTGACATGGTCATCGTAGACCAGGCCCTTGGCCAGCACTCGAATCAAATGGGCACGATCCAGAATGTTGCGAATGAGCAGCGTATTGCCATCGACCAAAAAGGCCAGTATAAAGTGTATATATGCCTTGCGGACAGTGTCATCATTCGTGTAATCGTTCTTGGAATGTGACAGCATTTCCTCCATGGTCCGCACATTCGACAATATGTCGTAGGAGCTGAGTACTTGTCGTCCCAATTGCGGATCCACACATACGATTGCCGTCAGCAGTTTCAGGGCATTCTTGCGATGACTCGGATTTGCCGACTGCAACAGTTGATCCAGCAGGGAACCATGCGATTTTAAGAAGTAACGACCTGCGTGAGCCGCCGACTCCATGTGGCTCTTCTGATTGGTAAGAATCTCCATGATGATCCGTTGCAAGGCCTCGCACAGGTAGCCAACATGTAGAATATTACTCTTATCGATTCGGTTGAAGGCTTCTGCCAGCTCCAGAGGCTTGCCGCGCTTCTCAATGTACTTGGCCACGATCTTGGGCCTCGTGTGACACATGTACAAAAAGTGGCGTAACTCTATTAAAGAGAAAAATCACAGATTAAGTGGATAATTATTATTATATTGACTTGTTTAAACACTCACCTGTTATAAAGTTATTGCCAAGTAGTTTGCTACGAAAATGCATCATTTTAAAATCATTGGGAAACCACTGTTGTTTCTCTTCCGGCTCAAAGCCAGAGTCGGGACTGATTTCAGATTCCTCCGGCTTTCCATTCTGTGCGTTTTCTTTTGGTGGATGTCGTGGCTTTCGCTTTTTCGCAGGCGACACAGAATCAGCCTGCGTCTCCTTGGATTCATCGCCCTCTTCTGCCTGTTCTGTATTCACCTGCTCTAAGTTTTCCTCTTGATTGTCGGCATTTGCTTTTGCCTCTTTAACTTTCTTCTTCTTTGGCGTGTGAGACTCCTTGGGCACTTTTTTTGGAACCGCAATTTCAGCATCATCCTGTTGCTCTTCGGCTGCGGCCTCGTGTTTTCTTTTTCGCCTATTTGATTGTATTGCCATCTTTCTGTGATTTTTGTATTAAACTTGTAAATGAACAAGCTAAAGTTAATACAAATTTTAAATAGTTTATAACACGAGCGGCTCGCACGTGTTGTGGCCCGACTTCAACAAGTATTTTAAAGTTACTCTTATCGTTATCGTTAGCGCTATCGTGCAACAGTTGTGTTCGAAGTGTTGTAAAATGCTTGCTGGCGCCATTTATCGATTTTGATAGAAGTCGATTTATTGCTGATTAAAAAAATTGTATTTATTGATATAAATTGGTCCCATTTAATTATATTTAAAAACTGAATTAAAAAATATAAAGTATAAATTCAATAAACCAAGAAAACTATAAATTTTCTAAAATAATGTAGTTCACTTCAAAATTGTTTTGGTGCACGACACCCTTCGCACGGCAAAGTTCTAAAAATATATCAATAAAAATTCAGCAAAAATTCGAGTGCAATTTTAAAAACTCAATTTTTTAATAATTTCCCCAAAACAATAATCTTAAGGAGTGGTTCATCCCTCAATGTCAATTTTAATACAGCTTCATTTTAATGAACATTCAACACTTATTGCCTAAATTTACTTTAATACTTTAATAATGTATACGTGTTATATTGAATTTGATCTGCACATGTTATAAATGTGTATTGAACATATCAATCCTTGTCCTATATAGATGTCTGATTTGTTGGGTCGGCTTTGTTAGTCGTCTTCAAGTGCAATGTTGGTAGCACCACCTCCAAAAGCAGAAATGCCAGAATTTGTACCAGGCTGGCTGGTTACTGCTGGGAATTCCGGTAATGTTGTCTTTCGTTGCTTACCTGGCGCCGGCGGCACAGGTGGCAAATCTACAGATTTGCTTGTACCTATAATAAATCAATTACACATATAATTATTTATATAAGGTTCGTTCTTAAAGTATTTAATCACTTACTACAACAACCACCCATAATTATTAAAAGATTATCGAGGATCGTTCGTTCCGTACAATGGAAAGAATTGAAAGAACTGAATTAAAGAAATCAAACCGGTGACCAATCGGCCATGGTATCTTTATAAGCATGTATGTATGTTTGTATGTAGACCCGACGTGCAAACGATTCACAGTTTATTGATAAGGAGCTTTTGGTTTTGTTTTAAAATGTAAAGTGGGTTATTTACGGCTACGGCAGTTATCTACAGGGTCGGTCGCATTGGTTGGCTAGAAATATACGTTTGCTCTACGGTTTCAGGGCATAAGCCAAGTCGACTGCGGCCAAACCCTAGCTGTGAATTTACCAATTAAGATAAGTTCTTATCAGAAAGCGTTGGGTGGATTGAGTTGTGTTTTATGCCGCGACTGAAATTCAAACCATAAGAACATATCGAAAGTCGATTAATACTATCGAACGTTAAGCCAATAAATAAAAAAATTTATGTATTTTGTTAATTGTAAAAGTTATTAATAAAAATGTACACACTCAATGACGATCTTTTTTAGTTATAAAACAAGTTCTCAGAAAGTCCCCAATAAGCGGACAAAATTTGAAAGTATAATTGGCCCGCCAATTTGATATTATGCATCGCTTAACAACACTGCCATTTGATCAGCTGTTATGATAGTGCGCATGATTTGGCTCTCTCGATCTACCTCTCTCGCTCTTTCATTCTCACTCAAACGGGGAGCGAACCGAAACGTAAACAGCGTCCGCTGCCATTTCACGCTTTTCTGATAAAAATGTTTTAAATCAAAAAGTGTTAATTAAAACCGAAATCAAAGTCAATGTGGCTGTGGACGCAGACGGTTCGTGTTTGTGCGCGTGAACGTGGACAAAAATAAATCGCTTGCAGCATCTGCTTAAATTAAATACTAAATTAATTTCGTGTCAGAACAGACAGACGACTGAAACTGAGAGCGACGACGTTTGGCGCTCGTGAGCGTGCTTTTGCATATTTTTTGTGTTTATGTTCTACCTGACATTCTGTGGCATCAGTTGTGAATGTCAGCCGCAAAGTGAACGAGACGAGAAATCACGGCCAAAAGCAAATAAACAAGAATCATTAAAAACGGCAATAAAACACAGATTCGGACTCGCTCCCGCTAAAGAATTAACAATATATTAAATAAACAATTACAATTTAGTTGTGCGTGGCAGCCAGGGCCAAGAATAATAAGAAACAAAAAATCAACAAACTCCAATTGCTGGCTGGCTGTAATACGCCGCCAACTGGCAAAGACGAGACGAAGAGTGCGTCGCAATGGATGATGAGTTTAAGCTTTGCTGGAAGAATTTCCAGGACAACATTGCCAGCGGATTTCAGAACTTGTACGACCGCGGCGACCTGGTCGATGTAACGCTGGCATGTGATGGCAAACTGCTTCAGGCCCACAAGATTGTCTTGGCCATATGCAGTCCGTACTTTCAAGAGATATTCACCACCAATCCCTGCCAGCATCCCATCAGTAAGTAGTTACCATTTCACTGTTATACAAATCTCTGTAAACACTGTAATTATTGCCACGTTCTCTTCACAAGTTTTCTGTGTGCTGATACGATTTGTTTAGCACTCACCGATGTTTGCCCAAAATGTTCACACGGCAGTTTCTATTGAGCCCGCCAAACTGTGCGCCATTCATTGGCTGCAGTGCTGACAGTTCAACTACTTTATAGCTAGACTTGGCTATTTTAAGACTGAAGTAGTACAAAAATTTAAGAATCGCAAGAGATGAAGAAAAAATCATTTGAATACTATTTTTGAAATTGCCAGATAACTGCTATATATTGCATATATGCAATAAATGCTTAATAAAATGAATATATTCTCAAAGAGAGTATAACCGAGGCATTGAAATTTTTAAATAACGGAAATATTGAAGAAATAAGATTGTGTTTCGTTAAAATTCATTTAGTCAAGTAACAAAATTTTAAGCGGAATCTTTAAATTATATGATGAACGAAACATAAAATCAATTTAAGAAATTAAGTTTACTTAAAAACGAATTTTTCAGTTACATTTTTGTATGCTATTAACGGAGAAAATGTTGAATTCAACAAAAATATAAATTCTCCAGATGCCGTCGTTGATGTTGATAAGATAAATTGTTGTTGCTAGCAAGAATAGGATATCCAAAAAATATTATGATCCAACAATCTGAATGTCCTTATTTTAATTTAACTACAGTTGAACTTCCATAACTCGAACTTCTAAAACTCGAATTTCTTTTTAACTCGAATTAAATGAGTGGCAGTAAAATTTATAAACTTTTGAAATAGAACTCTATAAGTCGAATGTCTCCATAGCTCGAACCTTTTCTTTGAATAATGGTGATTCGAGTTAGGGAAGTTCGATTGTACTTATAAAACTTTTCAAGAAAATCAGAATATTTCTAATATGTTTTAATAATAATTATTTCAGCTAATGCTTGGCTTATTTTTTTTGAATTAACTATGTTAGCCGTTTAAATGCTGGCAACACTGATTGGTTGTAGTCATGAATATACGAGTATACACTCGTATATTCGTATTGCAAGTGGCAAAGTGAAATTTTATGACTGATACGCCCCGCTCTCTGTCTGTCCGTCCGTCCACCTGTCCGTTTATCTAAGCACGGCCGTCAGTTGTCAGATGCCAGGCGGGGGCACCGTTCGATATAAATCAACTTTATAATAAATTCGTTGTCACATTGAGCAGTTATCAAGCTGGAGATACGCCACCATCCCGGTTTGGCCCAGTCTTGGCTCCGTCCTAAAAGGCAAATAAAACAATTTAACCTTATCATAAATCAAAAATCAAACAGAATTAGCTGCAACGACTGCTGATAATCCTGTTGCATTCAGTATTTTGAGCTGTCGTCGCCACGTTGTCTCTAGCTGCAACTCCATTTCTATTTCCATGCCTGCACCCGGTGTGTGCTTCCCTTGATAACAATGCTCCAACTCCAACTACGACTCCAACTCCGAGTTTCATGTTGGGTGCGTTGCTGACCTCATCAAATGTATAACAAATGCTTAACTCAAATCAACCTACATACATGGACTCTGGAATTGTTATAGTACATGGATATCATATCGCCTGGCTGACTAAATGACTGACTGATTGACTGACTGACTGACTTGCTCACTAGTTGGCCTACCACGACTTGGCTGGTTGCTGGTTAGCTTGTTGTACACGTCTGCTGCACGGTGGCTTTATCAGATCAAGCGGCAATAAACAACAATGTTTTATCTTTCAAGTAGCAGCAGAAATGTGCTACCTAACAACAACAACAACAATAATAATAGTAACAACAAGAAGCGAATAGAACCACAAGCATTATTTCCAAAAGATAAAGAATATTAATATACGCTATAAATAATGCTTTGGGGTAAAATAATTATAAATAAACCAAGTCATAATACAACAAAACTGACTTAAGGTGCTAAACAAGCCAAATCATTTGCTGTTGTTGTTACAATTGTTGTTGTTACAATTGTTGCTGCTGCTGCTGCGTGTTACACTTAACACAGCAGCAACAACTATTTGTAACAACAACAAAAGTCAAACATTTTATCTTTTTATCGCGTTCAACAATCATTTATTGCCCAACTGAGCAGCCAACTGGGTCCCCGGGGTCTAACGGCACTTCTGTCCACACACTCGAACACCTATTTTATTTCTATTTCTACTTTTTTTTTAAGCGAGATATTGATTAGGGGACACTCGGAGCTAGCTGTTGTTGATATGAATTGGTGTTGATATTAACATTGTTGTTGTAGTAGTTGTATTTGTAGTTGTTGTTGTCATTGTCGT
This sequence comes from Drosophila subquinaria, assembly GCA_037043405.1. NCBI lineage: Eukaryota > Metazoa > Arthropoda > Insecta > Diptera > Drosophilidae > Drosophila > Drosophila subquinaria. The sequence goes on along the minus strand of JBAMBL010002262.1, from coordinate 17,261 downwards.
TGTCGTTGCCGTGTCGCGATCGATATATACAAAATACTTAAAGAGCAATCCCACTTCTAATATTGTATATCTACGCCATTTTGTAGTCTACACTAATCCTCAAATACGAATGCTTATTATCTATTTCCCATTCGATACCGTGCTCACTCCGATTCGATGTGATTCGATTTCGTCTAAGTTTTATTATTGGCATAAATGGCAGCTTGAGTGTTTATCAGCTTTTTGTGTTTAGTGCCTAGTACTCTGCTTTTTCTGGGTATCATTTGAAATCGTAAAATAAGATTTTCAACTTATGACCAAATGGTCAGATAACATACACACTCACACACACGCACACACTCCCATTCAGACCTGGTCTCTAAGCCATATTGGCACTTAATACCCCTGAAATACAATTAGCGACTGGGCCATAGCCATAGTCTCCATTCTCAAGTGCTGCAGCGATCTGATCGAACTGTGGCTTTTGCTGATATTTCCAACAATAAATGTAGATAATATAATATCGATCGCTGAACTTGTCGTAAATATCAAACTCAATGTTATTTTTATAGTTCTGCATGCTCTAATAGCCAAAGTTGCCAGAGGTGGCATATCCAGGAAGCGTTACGCTCCCAAGGGGGTTTCAAATTGAGCTTTATATATTATTGCTGTAGAAATATCTAAAATATATAGCAGTTATTGTTAAAAACATTCAATACACACTGTACTTCAATTTCTTTTACAATTTAAATGTAATATTGCTCCTACTCCTTTTTATAGTTGTCCCCTAAAAAGCGACGCCTCTGCTTCACAGGTGCCATTAATCGTTGCTTACGTATTATACCGGGAGCACATTTTATAAGCGTATCATATAATATCAGACTTTGACATTGGGCATGTGAAATTTCATCGGTTTTTATTGGGCATTTGGGTTGACAAATATTAATTTATGAGTCAAATGGCAGTAGCAATAGATTTACTTATCGGCCTGGTTAATTCCTTGGCTAATACCCAAACACCCTAATATAACTAAGCCAAGATATACAGAAACTTGAATGGTTCCCAAAACATTGTAAACTATTTTTACGCTATCACGTGCTATGAATTATGCTTCTATGGAACGGATATGATCTCTCTAAAAATAATCGTAAACTAATCAAGTTGAGCAAATATATTGAGATTATTGGGGAAATGTACGTTAATTCTAATTATATAGATGTTTTAATTTAATGATGCTATTTTTAGTGAAGAGGATTTAACCTTGATAACATTGGACATCAATGAAATGAAATTCTATTGAAATTATCCAATTTTTTTTTTATACTTTAAAAATTATATACCCTTCGAACCCGAACTCGACCTTTCTTTTATAATATAACGCGGAAGTATAACGTAGAATTGGGAAAAATCTGCATTTTTTGAATTTCTTGAATGAATGTTTGACAACAATCAGAAATTACGGACAGAGTTTAAAGATCTTCGTGATCTACTATCTATAAGGATTTATTTAATTTTTTAAAAATTCCCATGAAGGCAGTTGTATTTTCTTTTGAAAATCTATCATAATATATGGTTTCTTCTCTTTGTAGAAATAAATCAAATATAATCTAGACTCAATTTTACATTTCTGTAAAGTTAGATACTTTTTCAGATGAGTATATGTGTATTATCATTTATCCTAAAGGGTATACGTGATATATATCATATTGCAAATGGTCGATTGTAGGACTCGCCCTCGCTATGTTTTATCAGGTTGTAGTAAAGATTCGCAACTCGTACTAACACGTCGAATACTCGACTCGACTAATATGGCGTTTATAGATAACATTTATTTGTTAATGTTTGTGTGTCGACATTGTCGAAATGCGCCAGCCCACTCCACTCCAAGTTGGACGACGACAAAGAGAAACAAAACAAAAATAATAGAGAACTATTGCTATTGGGCGTTCTGATTCGATAAACATTTATCATAATCATAAAATAAAAATTTGTTCGACTGCAATCTTATTGGTTGTTGTGTCTCAAGTGGGCGTGGACTCTTTCCCGATGGGTGTCGGCAAACAATGTAGTTTCTACAATACTAGAACGGAAATCTCTGTCTAATATATTTTTAATATAATATATTAAATAGGTACGTATCGTAGCTGTCCTGCAACGTGCTGAGCTGATTACTCGAAATGGCTGCGAGTTCAAGATCTATGTACATATAGCTAAGCTGTGCGATATCAGTAAAGATCAACGGGGTTCAGGCATAAAAACAGAAACAGAAATGATTCTGGCATTTAAATAAGTGATATTTTTAAGCAAACAACCAATCCAGCCAGCCAGACAACAACAACAATTGAGAATCGTTGATCGCTGATCAACATCCAACCAAATGCCCCGAATTCGGTCGGTTTGGATGTTCTTCCTTATCAATAGGGCACGGCGTTAGCGTATTTATCACGTTTTCCGTGAACTTTTGACAAAGTTTATCTACAGCTTCGTTCTAGCACACACACAGATACAGATACAGTGGAACGATCATTCGAACATTCGATCTGTGTGTGGATCTCTTTGTGCCCCAGCTGGTCCTATCTTCTATCCATGACACGTCTCTATCAAGGCAAATAAGTATACAAAGTATACGAGTATTTGCACTCGACAATTTTGTCGACTATAGATTTAAGCTGAGAGTGAATATTTATCGCTGATAACAGATCGTTTATATTATAATGTATATTTATTAAAAAAAGTTTCACAATATTTCCTTGCATTACAATATCGGGATCATCAGTCAAGCATATGAGATTTGAGTTTTTAGATCGCCCAAGACTCGACAAATATGCAAAGTATTCGAGAATTGTCTAGATTATAGATTCGAGCTGAAAGTTAATATTTATCGCTGATAACAGATCATTAACAGATCAACTATACTATAATGTATATTTATTAAAAAAAGTTTCACAATAATTCCTTGCATTACGATCCTATCTGTAACAATATCGGGATCATCAGTCAAGCACATGAGATTTGAGATTGAGTTTTTAGATCGCCCAAGACAAGACAAATATACAAAGTATTCGAGTATTTGTACTCGAGAATTGTCTAGATTATAGATTTGAACTGAAAGTTAATATTTATCGCTGATAACAGATCGTTAACAGATCGATTATAATATAATGTAGATTTATTAAAAAAAGGTTTCATAATAATTCGTTGCATTACGATCCTATCCCCAACAATATCGGGATCATCAGTCAAGCACATGAGATTTGAGTTTTTAGATCGATGACGGTTACAAAAGGCACATATAACACTCGGATTTTGATCTTTGCAAAACAAAAAAAAAAACACGGACATGGCGACGCAGAGATACGACTAACAGATAGGGAATCCGACGATGTCGATGTCGGGAGAGATGTCAGCGTCGCACGGTCAGATTAAGCAACCAACGAGCAGTCGATCGAGTTTCATATACATACATATAGAAAAGTTTGTTATTGAGAACAAGCGATAATATTGTTTTTTTAACTAGATGTTGATGCTCAGATGCCCGGTACAGTAGGACAAATATTATTTGGTTATGAATTATAAATTGATTACATTTTATTATCAGTTCATTTTGTGATGAATACAAGAAATCTTTACAAGTACCTCAGTGTTGTAGTTTTCTATTTGACCCATTTAACAAGTGGCTCGGTTTGAAGGGATGTGTACCACTGTGCACCAGAGTAGCAGCCGGACCGGACAGTTTCATAGGCCGTGTCGAAAGGCAGCGCCGGTTGGCAGTGCTGATGATGATATGACATGCTACTTATTTAATAATTATTGCTGCTGTGCTATAGACTGTTGTTGAGTTTATATTTAAGTTTTTCAGATTTCTTATCATAGCTGTTTTTAGTATTGATTTAGTATTTGATGATAACATCTCCACTATGAATGTGACCTCCTTTTATTTGAATGTTTTCGTCGCAAACACACACAAGATAATACAAATTAATGAATATTGAAATAATTAAGATTGAAAAATCCCCTGCCTAATTTCTGGTAAATTTTTCCCCTCTGCCTTTTAGTCATACTCAAAGATGTGAGCTTCAACATCATGTGCGAGTTGCTGGAGTTCATGTATCAGGGCGTGGTGAATGTGAAGCACACGGAGCTGCAATCGTTCATGAAGATCGGACAGTTGCTGCAGATCAAGGGACTGGCCACCAATTCAAATGCCTCACCCGGCTCCAGTGGCTCGGAGAAGTCCGCTGGTCAGATGACAACTGTGCCAGGAGATGAGCCCAACAACAGCAGCAGCAACAGTAGCAACAACAACAACAACAACACAAGCAGCAACAGCAACAATAATAATAACAATAACAATAATAACAACAGCAGCAAAGCGGACGCGGATCATAATGACTCCAAGAACAGCACACAGAGCAATTCGCGCACTTCGACTGCCTCGCCGAATGGATGTCGGGGCTCCGTCAGCGATCCCAGTCATCTCTTTGCCCAGAGCAAGCGCTCGGCTCCCGCGGAATTCAACAGCGATTCTCTGTCCATTTATTCGCGGAAACAGCTGCGACGATCCCTGACGGAACAGAGCGAGAGCGGGGATAATGCAGACACTGCCAGCATGGAGAATGCCCTCAACTCGGAGGAGTTCTTTCTGCCACCCATACCGCACATCTCGATGGTGGAACCGCGCTACGATCTGGGCAGCCTGAAGCGAGAGGGTGAGAGCCATCATGGCGCTGGCACTGGAGCAGTTGGCAGTAGCAGTGGCAGTGCATCCTCCTCCTCGACAACGGTTGGCTCGCTGCGTAATCCTTTCGCGCCGGCCTTCAACATGGACTACAACTTCTACAAGGCGGGCAACAGCAGCGGTCCGAGCAGCTCCAACAATGTGTCCGGCCTGGGGGCAGGTGGCAGCAACAACGGCAGCAACAGTCTGGGCCTCAACGTGGGTCCTGCCACCGAATATCCCAATGAACTCTATATGCCCAGTGACTACACGAAGAACTTTGCCAATCACATGGACATTCCGTCAAGTAGGTGTCGCACATTTCCACAGTTTACCACATCTCTCTCTCTGTTGCATGCCACCATCTTGATCTTGATTTTTATTTTTATAATTTTAAATATTTGTTTTATTTTGGTTCCTGGGTTCTTCATGTTTATCACATTCCGCACTTATCATTAATTCCCCATGTCCCACCTGTTACTAACCTTCTGCGATAACATGGGCTTAAAACAGGGATGGAAACCGGGATTGGACTGGATAACATTTAATATTTGTACTTATAAATTTGGGACACCATATGTAATTAGAAACTGTTGGTTTCCATCTCTGGATTAACCACAATAGTTAGAATATAGCTTAACGCCTGGATATGCTTTGCCGATCCGATCCGATCCGCCCCCGCCTCCACTCGTCCCGCCACGCCACGCCCACTTTGCAAAGTGTTTTTGGTTCAATCCTTTGTACATAACATCCGTTAAGTGTTAAGCATTATTCGGTTACAATTTTCCCTTTCCCCACGCCCAAGATTTGCCCACTAATGTTCCATAATTGTACGTATATTTGTTGCGGACGCTGCATTCAGATGGCAGCAACATGGTAATGCTGTCCACCACCTCGCTGCTCCATGGCAACTGCGTTTTCAATCGCAACAACACCGTCGCCACGCAGCAGGGCATGAAGACCTACTGGCTGTGCAAGTCCTATCGCATCAGCATGTGTCGGGCGCGCTGCATCACCCATCTGGGCAGGATTATATCCGCCACCGGTGTACACAATCACTTGCCCCATATGCGTGGAGGCAGCTCCGGCGGCAACTCCACCGCTTGCAGTGCCACGCCCAGCAGCAGCTCCTCAGCGACTGTCACGCCCAATCCCAATCCTGGCCAGACGAGCTACAGCGTCTCCGATAATAGTCATATCATAGCCCCGACAGCGACAGCATCCGGCGTGGAAATAAATCATGCTTCAGCGGGAAACAGCTCAAGTTCTCGACTAGGTGCTAATCTGTTTGCCAACCAGACGCCGACATCGCCAGCACTGCCTGGAGGTCACGGAGGTCATGGAGGTCATTCAGGCTCAAGCTCGCATCATCATCATCATCACCATCTGACGCAGTCGCTGCCCAATCTGCTGGTGCAGCATCATCCGTCGCACGGCAGCATGGATCAGCACGGCAGCATGGGAAGCAATCCGCCGCATCTGCATCCGGCGCCGCCGCCAGCGAGCAACAGCGTCATCCAGAACATCATGCACAATCCCAATTTAATGCATTTGCCGATGCAATCGCATCCACATGCGCATCCACATCATCACCAGCAGCAGCAGCAGCAACAACAACAACAACAGCAACAACACTCGCCACATTCACAGCATCATCTGGAACTGGGCGCCGGATCGGTGATGTTGCCGCTTTCGCCGGCTGGCCACATGCAGCAGAGTCCGCAGTCTAACAGAAGCAACCACTCCATGCATGCCACCGAATCCCCGCTGGGCATGAAGAGTCCTCCGCCGGCGCAGTCACAGTCACAGTCCCAGCCAACCAGCAGTCATGTGGTGGATGCGGCGGAGCAACAGCAGCATGTGGACATCAACGCTGCCGCAGATGGATCGGCGGAGAGTGCGGCGGGCACGGCGCATGTGATTGACTCGATAACGATATCGCCTGGCAGCGGTCACAATTTCAAGATCGAGAACATCTAAAAAAAAGGCTTCGTTTTACATAGTTGATAAGCTGGATTAATTTATTGCGGCTGGAGTCGCTTAGTTAGTGTTTTTAGATGAAATTCAATGCTACTTGATTGATTGACTTTAATTTGACTTGTTCTTATGTATATTTATATATAATATATGTTTGTATGTACATATTTAATGTATAAGTATTGTGAAATGCAAATGAAACAATATTTATTGCAATTCGAATGTTGGGTTCTCTTTCTAACACAGGTAAGTCTGATTGATTACCTCATCTGGGATCTGTTTCTGCATGAGAGAGACAACAATAATTGGGGATCATTTGTGAATGTCCTGACATCAAACATAACCTTTCAATTCTCATAAATACATGCATACATATAAACCTAGGCAAGCATACTCCCACACACATACACACACACACACATACGCTCAAATTGTGCCAATCTTGTGTATATATTTTAGTCGCACCCGGCGAACACTGGTTTCAAGGCAAGCTCGAGTTTATGCTGAGTCAGCGCGGCAAACCGTTATTGGTCCACGATGGCCACACATTCGGCATTCAGTACGTGCGCAAGGACAAGAAATACTGGCAATGCAATTTGTCGCGCAAATTCAATTGCAAAGCAAGGGTAACCACAACGGACACCGGCGAGATTATAGTTACCAACAACGAGCATTGTCACACGGAGATACGCCAGCATTTGCGCAAGGATTATCAACGCAACAAGGTTATGATGAATGCACTAATTAATCTGAGCACGAATCGTTTCGCCGACTTGCGACGTCACAACTTGGCAGGGCTGGGCGCTCTGCCGTCCATGGTGCCGAATGCTCTCGCCCAGGGGTCTCCGATTATCGACGAGGTAGTGCAGAATCTGCATGATCTGGCCAAGGCCTCGGCGGAGGCAAGTCAGCAACATCAACAACAGCAGCAGCAGCAGAGGGCAAATGATGCGCTTAAATATGAAAATGATCAACCGTTGAACTGTGAATATCGTAACTCCGCTGCGTTGGAAGATATGGCGCGTAGCTTTATGGCCAGTAAAGCTGCCGAAAATGACAATATAGCCAATGACTTGACTAAGGAAAATAATGAATGGAAGTGCAAAGATGAAGGCGACGATGCTCACCGATGATAGCTAGACCGTTAACTTATTTTTAAAAAAATACGCGAATGCAGCGTTGCATTTACGATAGCGATAACAGCGGCAGTAAGTTCCGATAAGCAGACGACACCTGGCGTATATTTTGCGCACTTTAGCTTTGGCGGTTTAGACTTAAATTTAAATAATCAAATTAAGTACAAACGGAAAAGCATGCAATAATACTCAAATATCAAGACAGCGATACCAAACAAATTCCAAAGAATTTAGATAATTAATAAATAAATAGAAATGTATGTCTTCAACATTTAATTAGCGAATTTTAAGGGAATTCCACTTTTTGCCAACTGCAACAAGAAAACCATGAGAAAATTAGATCGTTTTTATGTAATGTTAGTTTTACTCTGTAATTACTTGAATTTTTTAATAAATTTTATATGTTTTGGGTATGTGAGTTTTTATGCTATTACAGAATGGGCTTAAATATTTATAACACGGCTGAGCTTCTGAATACGATTAAGCAGAAGATCACCCTGCTTAATGGTGGCCTGATACTGCCAATTCTTGTTGTCGGGTCGATTCGTCTCCACAATGCCGCCCACGCGATCCACCTTGGCATGCAAGCGGCCAGCCGCAATGAAACGGGACAGCTCCTGATCGATGTAGTCCACGGTGACGCCAAACGACTCGGCCATATATTGCAGAGTTAGCGAGCGATACGACTCCAGCAGTTGTGTGTATCCCAAGATGCGCATTTCTCGCACATAGTACCGATAATGGGGATGGACGAGATAATCGGCTCGCAGCTGTTTCTCTACTCGAGCTAAATGAACATAGAACTGCTCGTACTGACAGTTAAACAGGGAAAACAAAAATTGCTTGACATCCGGCAGACCATGTAGCACTTCCTGGATCTCAGATCCCTTGACCACCTTCTCGCGAAGTTCGTTACGTGGCAAGGCAATCATGGATACATATACGGTATAGCGTACAAACGTTGGGTAGTCCATAAGCTCGTACGAGGTGAAGGTGCTGACGGTATCCAGGAAGAAGGTAGCCGCTGCCTTGAAGTCACGCACAGCAACCGAGTAGATGCCCTGGTACACCTTCAGGCGATTACGTCGATCCCAGTCGCCACCCTCTTCGATTAGATACTTGGCCTTGTCGATGTTGCGTGTTATTAAATCGTGATCCAAATAAAACAGACCAAGACGAATCAGATGGAAGACAATGTCCAGGCGGTGACCCAAAGACACGGTCTTCTCGTAGGTCTTGCGAAAGGCTAACTCCGCAGCTGCCTTGTCACCAATGCGACACAAGTACTCAGACTTCTTGAGGTTGGCCTCGCGCACCTCCATCTCGCCGAGATTCTTCTCGGCATCTTCAATGGCGGCGTCCAACTGCTCGACGGCAATACGGTTTTGTTCACGCATTCGCGCCAGCATGTCCTTGTCCACACTCCAGTTTAGCTCGGTGCAGATATGCTCATACCACGGAGCCATATTGTCCGCTTTTATGGCATCCAGCAGTTTGGACTTGAGGGCTGCATCTTGTTTGTGCTCCGCAAGCGTTAGAAGGAACTTCGTTTGTGCCAGCTCCAAATTTGGGTTCTTCTCCAAGCCCTGCTCCTCAAGGTTTTCAGTGGGCATTTTTATATATTTTTATCTTTATTAAACGTAGCGATTAATTCAAACTGGAAAATAGTTTCCGAATGAAAATGAATTGTTTTTGTCAAAGCCGCAGAGTCATGTACGAGCTAAAGTTGGCTGCGATTCTTTCAACAGTGTTGGGAAATATCGTTCGTTGGTGAAATCAATTAATATCGATAAGTGCGGTAAATTTGTTGGTATCGAAAAAAAGGGGAGGGCGAAGCAATTGATTTTTTTTGTGGAAAAGTTGAAAAGTGGTCACAAATTTGTGGAAAATTTTTCGTAAACAGCTTAGTGCAAATTGTGCTGAGAACGAATTCTCATAGGTACAAAGTTTTGGGACTAGACGGTGCACATAATGATTGGTGGTTTGTTCGTTTACAACCACAAGGGCGAGGTTTTAATCTCCCGAGTTTATCGCGATGACATCGGACGCAACGCCGTGGACGCCTTTCGGGTCAACGTCATCCATGCCCGTCAGCAGGTGCGCTCGCCAGTGACGAACATCGCGAGGACCAGCTTCTTCCATATTAAGGTATTTGCCACGTCAACCGGATGTTTGCCAGAGTCACAATCACTCACAAACAATTAATTCTCCGCCTCTTTTTTTAGCGTGCCAACATTTGGCTGGCTGCGGTCACTAAGCAAAATGTTAATGCTGCCATGGTGTTCGAGTTCTTGCTGAAGATCATTGAGGTGATGCAGTCGTACTTTGGTAAGATCTCCGAGGAGAACATCAAGAACAACTTTGTGCTCATCTATGAGCTACTGGACGAGATTCTAGACTTTGGCTATCCGCAAAACACGGACTCGGGCACCCTGAAGACGTTCATCACGCAACAGGGCATCAAGTCGGCCACCAAGGAGGAGCAAATGCAAATAACCTCTCAAGTGACTGGTCAAATAGGCTGGAGGCGGGAGGGCATTAAATACCGACGAAACGAGTTGTTCCTGGATGTGCTTGAGTATGTCAATCTGCTGATGAGTCCACAGGGACAGGTTCTGTCCGCTCACGTTGCCGGCAAGGTTGTCATGAAGTCGTATTTGTCAGGTGAGGGCAGTCAGTTAATTTGAGTTTATTTTTATAATGATCTTTTCGTTACTCCCATTTCTAGGCATGCCCGAGTGCAAGTTTGGCATCAACGACAAAATCGTCATGGAGTCCAAGGGCAGGGGAATATCGGGCAATTCGGAAGCCGAGACATCGCGCTCCGGCAAGCCTGTGGTTGTAATTGACGATTGTCAATTCCATCAGTGCGTCAAGCTGAGCAAATTTGAGACGGAGCACTCGATTAGCTTTATACCGCCGGACGGTGAATTTGAGCTAATGCGCTATCGTACAACAAAAGACATTTCATTGCCATTCCGTGTAATACCGCTGGTGCGTGAGGTGGGACGCACAAAGATGGAGGTGAAGGTGGTGCTCAAGTCGAATTTTAAGCCATCGCTGCTCGGCCAGAAGATCGAGGTGAAAATCCCAACGCCACTCAACACGTCGGGCGTGCAGTTGATTTGTCTGAAGGGCAAGGCCAAGTACAAGGCCTCGGAGAATGCGATTGTATGGAAAATTAAGCGAATGGCGGGCATGAAGGAAACTCAGCTGTCGGCGGAAATTGAGCTCCTTGAGACGGATACCAAAAAGAAGTGGACACGTCCACCAATTTCAATGAACTTTGAGGTGCCATTCGCACCATCGGGCTTCAAAGTGCGCTATCTAAAAGTGTTTGAACCGAAGCTGAACTACTCCGATCACGATGTGGTCAAATGGGTGCGCTACATTGGACGCAGCGGTCTGTACGAAACACGTTGTTAAAGGCAGAGAGAGTAACTCTCCCAAAAGCAATCGAGCAAGTGGACGACATTATATTTATATGTTGAATTTAATAGAAAACGCAAGATGGAAACGTTTACCATTCGAATGTTATTGGAATTTTCATCAATCAAATTGAACAAATGTTGTCTCGTATTCCAAAATTAGTTCTTCAGCAGCGGACACTAGCTAATTTGTGTTCCCATCCTAAAATGCATATACATAGAGTTTATGTATTTATGTGTGCGATGCATAATAACACATACATACCATTATATACTATTATTTACACTATTATAAATTGTAATCATATATATATTGTTTATACTACGCCCTGGCGCGCGTCTCAAATCTCACGCTCATGTTTTCTACTGTTTACTTTTAATTATTCTTTGTATTATTATATTAAAAAACATAAAAACAAACACTATTATTCTTGTGGATATCCAAACTTATCACACACATGTATTTAGTAGACCAAATCCTGTCTGTCAACGCTAATAATATTGATATTCAAAGTGTTAATAATAATATTCGAATTGTTTAAATGAATAAATAGCATGATATATAAATACATACATATACTACTATATAAAGTTATGGCCTACATCCGTTTTAGTTATCAGTGAGAAACGTATTTTATAAAACTTACATTTATGACTGAGATTTGTGGGTTATCGCATTGCCGGCTAAACGTTAAAGTTAAGTAACAAACGCCTGATGAATATGAGCACACACACAACTGCATATGTACATACACTCGCATACAGTTGGTCAAGTAATTGTTTGGATAAAAAAAAAGATATTGCTTATGGTTCTAGACAATTTGAACAAATAGAAAATGTAAAGATTACACTTTGTTTGTCAAAACAATTACTTGACTAGTCGTATATTTATTTGCATAGATTAGTATACACTTACAGTTAGTTAGGTAACTGTTTTGACAACAATTTAAATCAGGGATTTAAGCCGTAACCATAACCGTAATCGTTAGCCGGTACTAACCGTTTGAAATTGTTAACCGTAACCGAAACAAAACTTTTTTATTACACCGAAACCCAAAAGCTGAAATTATTTCAACCGAAATAAGGGTTACGAAACCGATTCATGCGCAACGGTTAATTTCTGTTTGGTTAAGCAAATCATATAATTACGTTGTTAAGGTGTAATCATCGTTTTTTTAAACTTTATTTAATTTTTACTTCTGTCCTAATTTAATTTGTATATTGATTTCAATAAAAAGATCTTATATTTTTAATATTTATTTTTAATTTACATATCTTTAACATTTTTTAAAAATTGTTTTGTAAACCAAAATCATACCGGTATAGAAAAAACCGCTAAAAGATATATATAAAAATTTTGCGGTACCGATAATCGAAAACCCAAATGCGAACATAACCGAAACCCTAACTGAAACCGATATTCGATTTGGTTTGATACCCTGATTTAAATCCATTATGATTTTTATTTGACTTAAACTTAATGGCTCTTTATTATTCAAATTATGATAAAAGAAGAATCAAATTTTAAGAAAAGAAAAGGTATTTATGTTTATATTTTTAAAATTACATTTTTCAAAATAATTATTTAACCAACTGTACATGCATGTGTACGTATGTATGCGTACCAAGTGGTACAGGTTAACCGATATTTATCTACAAAAATATGTGCATACATACAGATACATATGAGCTTTAAATGAATGGAAGAATTCGTCGTGCAAAGTTCATATTCTTTTGATTTATACTCGCACATTCATATACAGACAATAGATATTATTTATAACAGTTACCAGGCCTTCAGTTTTCGCTTGATTTACTTTTTTTTAGATATTAATTAATTAGAGCAAAGTCATCGTATATATGTATATATAAAAGTATAGCATAAGTGTGTGCGTGTAGTTTTGCATAAGGAACAGGTGTTGTTATCTATCGTCCAGTTATTGTCTTATCATTGGCCTGAATCATACATCGACCAAATTACGAAATTACGACGCTGATAAGAACGGAAATCGGTATCGAAAAAAACCGTGATTTTTAATTGAATTTTCCACGTCGACTGGTCAGCAGAAAGAAGTGAAGTAACGACAGGAAAAATGAATGATCTTGTGCCCGATGTTGTGGATGTGGTGCTGCCCAAGTGTAAGCTGCAGGTGAACTACGCTGTGGGCGTGGCTGTCCAGGAAGGCAACGAATTGACGCCCACCCAGGTGAAGGATCAACCGGAGGTGACCTGGGAGGCGGCGGCGCAAGGTCAGCTGTATACTCTGCTGATGGTGGATCCCGATGCTCCGAGTCGCGCTGATCCCAAGTGGCGAGAGATCTTGCACTGGGCTGTCATAAATATACCCGGAAACAAGCTAAGCTTGGGTCACTCTCTGGCTGAGTACATTGGCTCTGGTCCGCCAGAGGGCTCAGGATTGCATCGTTATGTATTCCTGCTGTACCGTCAGAGCCAGAAGATTGACGACTCTCAGCACATAGACAAACGGTGGGTAATTGGGCATGTATGAATAATACAGTTGACTCATGACGTGGTTCCATTTCCAGCACTCGTGAGGGTCGAATCAGCTTCAGTGCTCGCCAGTTTGCTGAGAAGCATGGATTGGGTCAACCCATTGCGGGCAGCTTCTACCAGGCGCAGTACGATGATTATGTGCCCATCCTGCACAAAAGTTTCAGCGGTTAAAAATGTTCTAGACTTTGTAAAACTAATCTTCGTCCAGTCGTGGCAATAAAGTTAACCGGTGCACTTATTTATGGGCACTATCAGCATAGACACTGTCTTTATCAATATCTTTATCTTTATCTAGTGTGGGCCAAAAGTGCACGGAACTGATTAGGGCCATGATGATGATTTGGCAGTTGGACTAGTTGGACTTGGGGATCGATAAATAGCCAAGGCGGCGGCAACGGAATCAGAGTCACTGTCCCAACGCCAGACAAAGCACATCAGCAGCATTATGGACACCAGCGGTATCATTCCCGACATCATCGATGAGAAGCCCAAGGCCAAGGCAACCGTTGCCTTCCCCTCCGGTGCCCAGGCTGAGCTCGGCAAGGAGCTGACGCCCACACAGGTGAAGGATCAGCCCACCGTTAGCTGGGATGCCGAGGCTGGTGCTTTGTACACTCTGCTGATGGTTGATCCCGATGCACCCAGCCGCACCGATCCCAAGCTCCGTGAGGTCCTTCACTGGGCTGTCATCAACATTCCCGGCAACAAGGTCGCCGATGGCCAGGTGCTCGCCGAGTATGTTGGCGCTGGTCCCACGGAGGGCAGCGGTCTGCACCGTTATGTCGTCCTGATCTTCAAGCAGGGCGACAAGATCTCCAGTGAGAAGTTCATCCCCAAGACGTGAGTAATCAGCTTTCTTTTCTGCGTGTCCCCTCTCTAAGTGTCTGCTGCTCCTTTAGAACTCGCGAGGGTCGCTTGAACGTCAAGATCCGTGACTACGTGTCCAAGTACAACTTTGGAGCTCCCGTCGCCGGCAACTTCTTCCAGGCCCAATATGATGACTATGTGCCCACTCTGCTCGCCCAGGCCAAATAAACCTTTCTCTCTGTCCAAATTATAAACTAATAAATTTGTCCATAAGCAAAATAAGTTTGAGTTTAATTTCTTCCATCTTTTCCATTTTCTTCTGTTATTTATCCTTAAAAAAATCCGAGACGAGCTTGTTGAACTCTTCGGCATATCGCAGGTGAATATTGTGCTTGCCCTCTGGGAACTCGTGGTATCGTGCCTGAGGCAGTTGCTCCCTTAGCCACGGTGCATGCTCAGCGGCAATTATGGGATCCTTCTTGCCATGGAGGATGAACGTAGGCGCCTTAATTTGTGCCACTTCAGCGCGACACATGTCGCCGTCACGATGCGTGTGGAAGGCAAGTTCGGCATCCACCCATTCCGCCCAGAGCTGGGCGAAACGCTCCACTCCATAGACTTTCTCCATTGGCTCACGCATGCGTGGAGACCACGTGGATACGTCCCGAATGGCATGCAGAGACTTCACCTCAGCCTCGACCAGGTACGCGCCCACGCCCCAAATGGCCAGCTTGTCCACAGCATCAGCATGACGACCGGCCAAGATTATGCCTGTGATGCCACCGTCGCTCCAGCCGAGAATCGAGAACTTGGGTCTGTCGAGAGCACGCATCAGTTTCAAAGCTGCCTCGGCATCTTCGCGATAAAACTCAAGTCCGAATTCGCGTTGAGGTGGAATCGATTTGCCATACCCAGGGGGATCCCAGGCTATGATCGTGTGATCCGGCAGCAGTTTGGGCAACTGCTCGATCTGTGGCTTAAAGTCCGTCCAGGCCGAGCCCAGGGCACCGGGCATCAGTAGCAAACTGCGCGATCCATTGCCGCACTCGACAATATGCAAGTCCCCAGTGCCTTGAACTTTGACCTTGCGCTCCGTGTGGAGAGATCGTGCTATGCGAGGGATTAGGCGACTCACCAGACGCCCCAGTTGCGCCAGTTGAGTGCCTGAGAGCATTACGTAAGCAGCTAGAATTGGGGAAATCAACAATTGTCAAATCTTTAACTTAGAGTGCACTCTAAATCAGCGCGTTTTCTCTATCACACATACAGCTGCACCTGCCTTGTAAAGTGTCTGATAAGCGATTTGATTAACCGCACAGCTGTAAACGCCCGATGACAACAACTTAAAGCTTTTCGATTTATTTGTTGTTTTACTAAATGCATATACAGCTGCGCCGGTTTTGAATTTTCCAACACTTGTTAAATAAGTCGCCCACGCAAACAGAAGCCTAACATGTTGCTGATCTGTTATTAAGAAATAATGTTCATTGATCATTTATTTATTTTTTGGCAAAACTGTGTATATATCAATTTTAAATATATAAATATGCTAGATTAGGTTTAGATTTGAATTAAACATCTGGGAAGTTGTCCCACTCTTACAACAGAGTCTTAACATAACATGACTTAACATGACTAGTCTATCGGCCGACCGCCTCAGTCTGTCGACTTAACGGTCAAAGCGCGCCATTTAAATAAAATATTTATTTTTTAATAATAATGAATGACTCAAATTTATGGCTCGAATTGTAATATAATTCTTTTTGTTTACCTTGGTGACTAGTTCAATCGAGCTAAACACTAAGATACAACTCTACCAAGTGAGCAACCCAACACTAACATACATCACCCTGCTGCACCCTGTGTAAGAACACGATTTCCTCACGCACGAATGCACTATGGGGCGAAATCCAATATCTCGAATATTAATTAATAACTTTTAAAGTAAGATAGATTTTTGAATGCGGTTTTTTTATTTATATTATGTACACTAGAGTGCATCGAATTGTATGGGCCCGAAAAAATGAAAAAATGGTAACCCATTTTCGTAATCTGTGGTCAATTCTAAGATATTTTCACGAAGAAACCATAGTTCTAAAATGAATTCCTGGTCCGCGCTTTTTGAGTTGAAAAATTCATTTTTTTTGAAAATTTATATCTTGATTGTTTATGGTCCGATTCTGACAAACTTGGTGTCAATACTCTTGTTAGGACCAGGACTTTTAAAATTCAACAGGAAAAAAGGACGAAATGTCCTTTAAACATAATTTTCATCCTTGGAACGACGATTTCGCGGTTCGCCTCTATACCAATAAATTAGTCAGAATTAAAGCTATTTCTTGGCAAAAAAAATTTTATTTCCCCTGAACCTGTATTTTTTGTTAACAGAAAATGTAACACATATTTTATTACAATTGTGTTAAAACTGTATTAAAATAGGTTTTACATTTTCTTTTAATAAAAATTACAGGTTAAAAAAAAAAATTTTATTTTGTGCCAAAAAATAGCTTTAATTCGGACTAATTTTTTAAGATAGAGACGAATCGCGAAATCGCCTTTCCAAGGATGAAAATGATGTTTAAAGGACATTTCGTCCTTTGGTTCTGTGAAATTTTGAAAGTCCTGGTCCTAACTAGAGTATTGACACCAAATTTGTCAGGATCGGTCCATAAACACCCGAGATATAATTGTTCAAAAAAGTG
>JBAMBL010002261.1:0-12962 GCA_037043405.1 Drosophila subquinaria | reverse complement strand
ATTTGCCTTTGTGTCAAATTTTTAGTTAGAACTTCAATTTGAAATTGTTTTTATATTTTCATTAGAGCTTTCCGTCAATTTTTACTTAATATCGTCGCCTTAATAATTGTCATTTAATCAGAATACAGTTGAGACTGACCTGAATTAAACTATCAAAAGTATCCCATAGATTTGTTCTCTTGAATCAATCTTTTTATATCTCTTAGTATAAAATCCTAGATGTAATGTTAATTTCAGATAGAAAATCGTACTCTTGTAATTCGCCTTAATCAAGATATCTTCAACAGCTCAAGTATGCCAATTGGAATTTAGTTTTTTGAGAGGATGAAATTTCATACGCATTAAGCAATTGCATACATGCAATATATTAAGAATGAGTTTTGGTAAATGTAGGGTTGGCGATTGCTTAAACTGGGCTTTCTGATAGACAATAGCGGGCAGCAATTCTTGTAGAAGTTCTTATTACTGGACAAAACACAAACTTTGCCCTAAGTTCGTTTAGCGAAACTTATTCGTTTGGTTTGAGTCAAAGGAGCATTCAACTTGGCCTAAAACTTGTTCTTAACTTCTTTAGCCACTCACGTCGAAACAATTGAGACCTGCATAGAAGGGCTCTGCCACAAAATGTTCTCCAGGCGGCAATCTGTTAGCTGAAGCTTCAGGCCCAGAGTCGGCAATCCATGAAGCAATGAACACAAAATGCACCACAAAGCGACGTGATGATAATGAGTTGAATTGTATGTACGAGTAAGTAAACTTTGGATGCTGCCTGCACTAGACAATTGAAAGAAAGAGCCACTGAATGTGCCACCATTAGAAATGTTCAAACTGTGAGTGAATAGCTGGACACCCACACTCAGATCCACACACTGCACACTTACAACACTCACACACACACACACACACACACACACACACACACACACACACACACACAGCTGTTGTCCAGGTGCAGAGGAATAATTAAAAAGACATGTCCGAATCATTCACGAAGGAATGCACTTCTGAAAGTCGCCAGCTGAGGCCCCAGGTTAGAAAATGCTCGAAACATTAATGGGACAAAATGAGAAGAAGGACTGCGGATAAACAAGGCAACTGCAGTTAGCACTCACCTGGTAGTCCATTGAATTGCCGTAGCCCATATGATTACAGGAACACGAACAATGCTTGATATGTTGCTCCAGCTCATCGTCAATTATGGCGCCATCTAGCGACGCTCCATGGCCATAACAAGCAGCGCTCAAATTCTGATGATATTTGACTTGTTCACGTCCCCGCCCCCATTCTTTGTCCCTTTCCCTGTCCCTCTCCCGATCACGCTGCTGATAATGAGCCTCGTTTGTTTGATGCCCAGCTAGCTGATTTGTGGCCGCTGTCATGCTCATCATGGTGAGCGGCTGACCAATAATCTGTTGCTTTTGCTGTTGTGGGTACTCCATTGTCCCCATGCCCACACACACACCTACTGGCAGACCAGAATCCACACCCGCAGCGGTTGCATCCAGTGAGGTTGACTTCAATATTCGGCCGCTGCTTGTGGATTGCATTGTTCGACTTCTGTTGGGACTTGGGCTGGGACTGTGGCTATGGCTGTTATTGTGATTTGGATTGTGACTCTCTTGCGCTGTTACTGTTAAGCTGCTGCCACGCAAAAGAGAACGCTCGAAGCTTTTGGGCCTGTGAAAAGCTTCGTAAGCAACAGTTTCGGCATTGACATCGTCCTCGACATCGCTTTGGGGATGATAGCGTCTCATCAACCCACCAGTTGCTGCTGCTGCCGCTGCTGCTGTTGCTGATGTCGCAGTTCCTCCAGTAACAGCCGAACTGGCAGCAGTTAACATCATGCTTAAGCGCAACAATTCATTGGAGTCCGCCTGTGGGAGAGGGACACTGCACGAGCCTGTCTCTGTGGCACTGTCGAGAGCCTCCGCTTCGAGAATGTCCGCATTGGGATCGTCTGAAATGTTGGATTCCACTTCGCTTAGCTGATGTTGTTGCTGGAGTCGGGCACGCTGGCCAATGATGGAGGCAGCTGTGGAGTTGGCGCCGTACTTCCAATAGGTCTTATTGGTGCCCACAATCCGCTGCAGATGTGGCTGCGTTATTGACGGTGATGCACTGCTCTGTCGCTTCTGCCGCTCCAGCTGCTGCAGCGTCTTGAAGGTTTTGCGAACCGGTTGCGTGTGGTGCAGCGTGGCACAGCGGCGCATTGGCGGGGGCGTGTACACGGGGGAGACACTGTAGCTGTGGGAATGACGCGATGGGGACAGGGATCCACTGGACTTGGCACCCACTAAACGTGCCTTAAGCTTCTTGCCAAAGCCTGATCCGCCAGTACGAGGTGAGAGCGAGTGTGCCGAGAGAGAAAGAGCACGCGTGAACTTCAGACGAGCGCCGCTGGTGACGCTGCCTGCGGATTCACGCTGGGCGGCAATTAGCTGGCATTCGTCGATTGTGGGCAGCTTGAGAAGATGCGGATGCAGTTGGGCATAGGCCAATGCCGGCTTGGTGTTGGTCAGGCCAACATTGCCATTTTCCACAGCACCTGTTGGCAAAGGCGCCTCAAAAAGGTTCTTCTGGCTAAGCGCCAGAAATTCCTTCTGCTCCTCCTCCTCGAGCGCTTTTAGCGCACGTAAATCCCACTCCCCGGAACTCATGGCCAGGGAAGATGCGAGTCCGCAAAAATCACTCTGCTATCATTACCTCACGGTCACACACACACGGCAACTCTTGCGATTGGAGTCGACTTAATTTCGCAATTTAACACTCATTTCGATAGCGCGACATTCGACCGCGCAGTACGTTTCGTTACCGTTAGCACACGAGGCTATCGGCGCACTGAACACGGACAGCGAACAGCACCGTTACTTTATAACGGCCATGCGAGCAGCAAACGCAAACGCCATCCACAGAGTGGAACGTAAGTGACCTAGCTTAACATCTGAGTCAGTGTGTCGCTCTGTTAACCATCTGTCGGCACTGCCAAAACTAACTCGAACAAATTTCCACTAATTTTACAAACCAAACTTGTAATAATTTAAGTTAAATGAAACTAAAAATGTTATTATTATTATTTAATATTCATTTTCCAGACACATAGAATATAAATAGTCTTACTCTCTTTGGAATATAAATGTGGTTTGAACTGAAATTTAGACAGAATTTTTGCTTACAACTCTAAATGTGCGCGTAAAACTTTGTGAGAAGTAGAAAAAAAAAAAATACACAGTAAGTCTAGTAAGGAATAAATAATATACAAATTTAAAAAAAAAAAAATTTAAACTTTGTCGTTGATAATTTTATTTATTTATAAACAGTTTACCTACAATGTAAAATTGTAAGTAAACACAGAGCTTAAGCAACTAAGGCCTTAAGCCAGTAGTTGAGAATTATTTCGTAACTTACTTTCGAATTAATTATCCGAAAGTCATTAAGTTTTCAGAACAGATTTAACATTCAGAGATATTCTAAAACAAACTTAGGATATGGGAAAACTTAAATTGCAAGTTTGGTGTCTATATTTTAGGATTAAGGCTTTCAAAATTTAATTTTTTAATTTTTTCTCAAATATTTTATTTTTTGATAAGAACATTTAGTAACTGCTCATTAATTCTGTCGACATGACTGGTATTAACAGCAATTTTTCAACTACATATTTTCTTAGCTTTTTTTCTACAGAAATACATATGTTGCTGCATGTGTGGCTAGTAAGTGGAAGTGTTAATGGCTGTGGTGCTATGAAATATGCACGTGCATTCATTTCGAATCCAATTTTGCAGCCATCACCATAGCGGCGTTGCCATTTTTGTTAACCTCAACTGGGTTGGAGGCCCCCTTCCGACGGCAACACTGAGGTGACAGCAGCGACATCAGTTAGCGTTACAATGCGTGGCCATATATTTATATGACTTACACACACACTCACACACACAAGCAGAAGTTGTTGGAAATACTTGTATGCGGCGCACACTCGTACAAACATACATTCACAAGAGTACTCATCCTTCATCTTGATGTATGGCCATCACTTCTTAGCTGCACTCTCCGAATTGTGTTAATGAAATTCAAGTCCGTGCTGCAGATTTTATAGTGTGCCCATATATGTTAGAATATGGAACTCGTGTATGTATGTGTAAGCATCAAGCAGGTGTAAAGAGTGTGCACACATACATTTTCTGTTCTCTATAAATATTTATATATTTACCCAAAACCCGAAACCGTAACCTTTAATCGGTAAAAACCGATTGAAATTTATAACCGTAACTGAAACCGTAACCGAAAAAAAAAATTTGCATTTGACCGAAACTCTGTAAACCGAAATAACCGTTTAGTAACCGTTTCATTTATAAAGGTTAATTTCGGTTTTTCATACATCCAAAAATACATTTTTATTTCCAATTTTTATAACAAAAATTGAAAAAAAGTTTTATTTTTAATTGTTATTTTAAAAATTGCAAATAAGAGTTATAGTATCACTTTTAAAAACAATTTTAAAAGATGTTTTATTTTCAATTTTTATTATAAAAATTAAAAAAAAAAACCAGTTAAAAATAATTTAAAACGGAGAATTTTGAACTGCTTCTATTTTTGCCGACTCATAAGTCTTGTTTATCTCTGATATTATTTGTTATTATTTTTGTATTTTATTTTTGATTTTCCTTTTATTTTTAATTTAAGAAAGTAATGCCTTTTAAATAATTATTTTTATATTATTAATTTATAAATATATTTTTGCAAAAAAATTTTATTTTTGTGAACCGAAACCATACCGGTATTTTGAAACAGAAACATACAAAAACCGGTTCACCGTTACGAAACCTTTATTCAAAGATTTTGAGTAACCGAAAACCGAAAACCTAAATGCGAACATAACCGAATCCGTAACTTAAACCGATATTCGTTTCGGTTTTAATCCCTGATAATAACATTATGCAACAAGCAGATAGTAACTTATTAAAAACACTAAAAATTTTCAAATTTTTAATGTTTAAACAAGTTTAAACAGCAGTTTTCCTTATACCTTTATTTTACGGTCTTAGAACTTGAATTTATTTGATAAATACATACATATGTAAATATACGTAGGTATATCTCTTTTGGGCAATATAATACAATCGCAAACTTTATGACAACGTTAACATTTCGGCTATTTCCTATATAAGTACCTGTAAATATTGAGATATATTTTGGGATGCATAAGCATTATAAAGAAACAAATAAGAATAAAAAACGTTAGCCAGGATATTTTCATTTATTTTTATGGAGTTCATTTGTATTTTCATTATCAACATTTTTTAAACAAATCTAACACATGATGTGCTGAAAAATAATGTTGTTTATACTAAAGATTTCTGAAATGATATTCAACAAAGTTAGCCAGATTTATGTCTCAGTTCAAATACTGTTAAAAACGGTTTTTTTATGTTGCTAAATCAACTTTTAGTAAATCTAGAGCAATATTAAAAAAAACCAATGACTCATGAACATTTTTTGGTTCATATTTGATTTATTAGCATACTTAAAAAGAAAGAAGAGAAAATTCAGCATTTTCCAAAATTATGCAACTTAATTTGTGCAAGCCACAAATTTTCGTTGCAATGTACATTGTCACGGCGCTGCCTCTGTTGCCTCTGTTGCCGCTGTCGCAGCCGCCGGCAAGCCATAAATTTGGCAAAACACCCTCTGCCCACGCCCCCTCCGATTCGTCCTATTTCTCATGCTTCAAAGGCACGCCCACAGAGCCAAAACCAAACTTTGTGCGGCGGAGCCACAGGCACAGCCGCTGTCCTGGAACAGCCGGATGGCAGAAGTCAAGATCAAAAACAAGCTGCTTCTCTTGCTGTCGCTGCTGCTGCTGTTGCTGCCGAGCTAAGCCAAAGTTGCAACAAGCTACCATTGCTGCCCTCTTTTGGGCCGGGGTCAGGAGTGAGATTTAGGTTGACGATGGGACAGGCGCCTGTTGCGGCGCTGCATTTAATTTCATTCATGGGGACATTGGAATAAACGAGCCAAATCGAATCGACTCCAGTGTATGGATGTGTAACAGTATCAAAATTTACCCTTCGATTTCGCCCGCACCCGAAGTTGTGGTTCTCTGTGTGTGCTCTATTCTGACAGAAGCAAAAATCGAAGCATTCTTTTCGGAGCATTGCCAAAGTCCAAGCAAACAACAATACAACCAAAGTTAGGGCCAAAAAAACTATTGAATTGATATTCAGTTTTGGTTTGAGACAACAAAGTAATATGTCTGTTTTTTGTGCCACATGCTGGCCGTTAAAAGTTCCCGATTCTTTGGAGCCGTTTTCGTTTTATGCACTTTACTTATAAACTTTCGCAATGTGAATACTTACTAACTTAATACAGACACATTGAATTTCTCGATAGATACTCGAATACTAAGTATGTGTGGCAAAAAGTGCAACAAAATTATCTTTAGCTCGTGCACGTCTTTTTATCACTAAGCTTGTTGAACTTTTAGGTACACGAAATGAGCTGATTCAATTGAAACTCACAGTCCAATTACCTTCGATCTGCGATAATTAACTCAACTGTCGTTAAGTTCATTTTAGACGACTTGACAGGGATTTAAATTGGGAAAAGTCTTGCCTACAAAATAGAAGTTTATTTAATGCTCGTTTTCAAAATAAACACTGTAGAAAGTAAGAAAGCTGTAGTCAAGTCTACGGTTATTTGGGACCCGTTGCTAAATAAAAACAAGTGGGAAAGGCTATAGTCGAGCTCCCGACTATAGGATACCCGTTGCTTATTTAAATAAATTTAGAATATTTTTTATTTCATGCTTTTAGGCATTTACACTGCTAGAAAACTTTAGTCAGCCATTACCACCTTTATATTTTTCCGATCTTGTTACGATTGAGTAGGATGATAAGTAATAGTAGTAGTTAACGGTAATTAGTAAAAAAAATCCTAATGTCTTGAAAACTGTGCGTTTGGTGGCTTTTCGCAATTTACGGAGACGGAAAGGGGCGTGGCAAAATTTTGAAACAAACTTGAAATATAAATCTGTGTGTCTGGGTTTGGTTACTCCAGCTCTTGTAGTCTCTGAGATCTAGGCGCTCACACAGACGGACAGACGGACAGACAGACAGACAGACGGACAGACGGGCATGGCTATATCGACTCGGCTGTTGATGCTGATCAAGAATTTATATACTTTATAGGGTCGGAGATGCTTTCTTCTCCCTGTTACATACATTGCAACGAATACAATATCCCCTGTTACTTATTTTTTAAGTAACGGGTTTAATTATCATTATTTATATCTTTGAGTTTCAAACTCCAACTATTAAATAATCACTGCATATGTTTAGGAGCTTACTTTGCTTAACAATTGCCGAATATTGGTTCCCATTTATAAATAGTTAAACTATGGTTTTTAAAAAGACATTTGGATGTAAATATATAGGAATTAATGTCAAATTAAAAATATTATCTTAGATAACATTTATGTACATCGAAAAAACGAGCCTTGATGCGTAAAGTAAACTTGATTTTATATTTCAGACATTTGAACATCTAGATATTTTTAAAGACAAAACGAATCTCTTGATATTGTTCAAATATATTTGAAAATGTCCCGACGCCAGCAGGAAATTCTACGCATTGAGCGTCAGGTTAGGGCCAAATTGCCTTATCGCACCTTTCGCGAGATAAACTTCGATAGGGATCAAATAAAAGCGAGCATTGTGCCGTTGAGTTTCGTCGAGGCCCGCAGGAAGCGAGGACCCATCTACGAGGCGCTGCAGGATGAGTTGCGCCACGAGGGCTGCCTTATGATGCCGGAGTTCCTGCGATGCCTGGCTGAGAAGGAGCAGGCGTTGTTTGAGTCCATCAGCATTCGGGCCAGAATCATTGACGACCGTCCGCTGCTCTACGAGGTGATTGAGAAGCTGAAGCAGGCCGAGCTGGCGGTGATCAAGCGCAAGGTCAAGGGGCTGAAAGAGTGCTTCACACTCTTCTACGAGACGCTGCTGCTGCTCGAGCCGTACCGCAAGAAGTATGAATACGCTCTCAACGCGGTCATGGAGCACATCGTCTCGCTGTGCCACAACATTGAGGGTCAGGAGCGCGACGCGGCCGAGATGATAGCTCGCATCTACCATACCTATGCCAATTTCGTGGAACGAACTGGCCAACGCGTCAATGCCATTACCTATCTGAAGGCCACACTGGAGCTGGTGCGAGGACACATGTGGCTGGCCGAGCCGGACAAGGGATCAGCTAGCCCGATTCTGCATGCACTGGTTGCCCAACAGCTGGCCCGGCAGCTGCTCATCCACGGGCGGCAGATTGTGCGCCAACAGCCCGAGGAGGCGGTGGACATGGCCAGGAAGGCAACAGTACTCATTGCAGAGAGTAAGTTGATCGGAAACCGAGAAATTGTAAACTTAGTATTTAATCTGGTAATTAGTTGGACGGCAAAAGAACTTGGACATTTTTTGCGATACATTTTTGGAGCGAGCATTCTTCCTCATGGAAGGTGGCAAATACCATGCGGCACAACAATGCCTGGAGCAGATCAGAGCCCAAATTGTGGCATGTACAGAGTACAAATTTGTCAAGCTGAACATTAAGTTCTATCTGTATCTAGGCCAATGTGCTGAGAGGTAAGTCCTTCTTTCTATATTATAATAATCTCATCTCTGATTGCAGCCCTTTATCTTAGCTTTGATAACATTGACAAGGCCATCTCCAGTTTTAAGAGAGCTCTGCGCCTGTCTCGTCTGTACGAGCACAAGGATCACGAGGCAGAGATCCTTCTCAATCTTGGCAAGCTCTTCGCCAGAGACACACAGAAAACGGGAATTGCCAAAAAGTGTTACAGTCAAGCCAAGAATATCTACATCGACTTCAACGATACCCACAGCAAGAAGACAGCCGTTTTCCTTATGGGCAAACTGTTGGCAGATGAAATCACGCCCCTCTATATGGCCATGCTAAAGGCCTCGAGCTCTCAGTATTGTGCCTTCTACAATCTACGCCAGTGGAAGAATCGCTGCAGACCCTTCTGGCACAAACTGGGCGACGAGATAATCAAACAGGAGTCGAACAATATTTACTGCCTCCTCGAGGAGGAGAAAGACGATCCTGTCACCGTACCCGTCTACCTCGACTTGGATGGCAATACCTTCAAAGTCGAGGAGGGTGATATATGATTCTTTTAGTTATCTTCTTAAAAATTATTGTTGTTTGACTTGTGCTAAGCTACCCTTAGGACTGTACTGAAATCTATTAACTGTTCATCTAAACCGACCTACCAACGAGAATACTCGTACTCAAAGCCTTCAGTGCAGGCCTAAAGGCAGTATTGGCCTATTATTATATATCCCGTGGGTTTAGTTCAATAAAGGTCTGGAAAACTCAAGTAATCATACCTGGTTAGTATTTATAGATCGTCGAACATAAATTCAATTGAGGTCCTGTTTGTTGGCCGAGAGCAACAGTAACAAATTGGTAGCGGTAACAATAACATGGCAGCAACCACCCACAGAGCCAGCAAGTTGAAAGCTTCGTTTTGACTCTGCCGCAACATTTGTTGCCGATGCACGTTGAACGTTGAAAGGCGTCGGTGTGAGCGGGGGCGTGGCAGCGGTTGTAAATTGGCAATGTAATGCGAGCAGCAATAAATTCTCAAACAACATGTCGGCGCAAAATTCTTTAAACATTTTCAAACTGCATATTTGTCATGGCAAAAACACACATACATATGGTACATATTGTACTGCATCTGAAATCACAGATACTCTTTCTTTGGAAATAGGAATTGGAATCGGATTTAAGTGCTTAGAAAATACTCAAACTTATAGATTTGTTTATACTTTTATAATAATTTACAAAATTAGATAATTTATTAATACTACAATCTATCCTCATATTTTGCTATTTACTTTTTAAATCTAAACATACACTCGCATATATATTTTATTATTAGACCGCAAAGTCAACTCTTTCGCTTTTTCCATGAAATATTTTATATGTTTCAGCACCCGGTAGAAAGTTGGCAACGAGTTGCAACAGAAAAGTTTGCAAATGAAAATAAATGCCCAAAGTTGGTTAATTAAAATGAAAACGAAAATGAAATGAAAGGCACTCGACTCGCACTTCCGGGGAATTCTGTGAGCAGCCGCATTAAGAATTAAATGAAGAATGCGACGGGCCAGGATTCCAACCTGTTTCGGGATACTATGAGCAGCTAGATTTCGCACACAATGACATCTGAATGGCAACAATCAAGAAAGTTTTACGAGTTCCACTTACAGCAATTGTGAAAACAAGCTAAATTCCAAATAATTAAAAGTATATTTTTGAACTCAAGATGAGCGTTAAGCCATGAGAAATAACTAATTGGCAACCCCTTTATATTACCATATAATGCATCATAATTTCAATGTGATACAGCACTACTATTAGACCAACTATACAATGCCCAAACTTGAACAGGAAGTTTTTGAAAACTTTGTCAATTAAAACTTTAATACTCGAGCCATCTGGGTAAATCGCGAAGTTAAACAAATAACCGAATCGAATGTGGTCAAATGATTTGTATGGCGACTTATTTCTTCATTTAAATGTCTTAAAACAGTTTGCTTAATTTTTTCAGGCATAGTTGGTTTATAAGCAATTGATGTAAACGACAAGAGTGCACAACGAGCAGATACTCTACAGATTGTATGAGTGAACTAAAAACTTTAAACAAAGTTTTTTTTGTCTCATTTCATTAGATTAACCCATTAACGGCTAATGGGTATTTAAATACCCAAAAAAGTATTGACACTTTAAAAATTCTAGCTCGGGGCATGTGAGAGATATCGGGGCAAAATTTATTTCATAGTAAAGAGAAATAATAAAAATATAAGTATAAAATTTGAACAGTTTAGTTATCCTTGTTATACTTGTAGTTTTTTACAGGTGAATATCTAGCTATTTTTCTGCATACAAAATGTTATCGAAAATAGCTGAAAAATGTATGGAAATCGAAAAAATTAAATTTGAAGATAAAAATTTTTTTTTTTTTTCTTTCAACTTCTATGGTCTTCTAGGCACACATTTCCAAATTTCGTCAAAATCGTACCAGCCGATCTATGGGCAGCCATTAATGGGTTAAATGGCTACATTTATGATGTTATCACAGCAAAATTTATAAAACTTATTTATAAAGCTAATATAAGTGTCTATATCTCAAAAGATGTTCGACCGACCGGATATACTAATATGCCATATTAAATCTTTTTGAGTTATCTTTCAAACGATATTTCACTCATTAAGATCAACCAGTCATATTTTTGGCTTCTATTTTAGTCACTAGCGTGGACAGCTATCCACAGTGATTTCGCACATATCTTCATTTAATTTCGTAGCAAGACATAGAGTCTGGTCTACTTCTTGAAAAAGCTTAGTGCTTTGCCTTAACAGCCTCGGGAATCGAAAATATGTTTATATCAATTAGTAAGTCAAGGTTAATTATTTAGCTTCTTCAAACAAAGCCTAGAATATCAAAATATTATATCCTTGCGTGTGAAAGTTTCCACATCTTCATACGCTCTATTCCTAGACCATATTTATTCGCGGGCAGATGACAGCTTTACCAGTTTGGTGAGTAAAGGCAAATAAGTCAATTTCCAGTTTTTTTCTTTTTTTTTTAGTTTTTAAGTACAAAAATAAATACATGTTATATCTTGGGCGACGGGAATGGTATGATTTTGAAGTAACCGTTGACCATATAAATTTTGGGGTCAGCTGGTCCACTGCCATCAGGGTTGGTTTTCCAACTAATGGTTAGACAGGGCTCGCCGGGTTTGGCATCCTTTTCAATGGTAATCTGATAATCCTTGGCATCCTCGGGGCTCGCATTGTTTTCGATAAATAGAATGGGTCGTTGGCTGAAAGCGTCATCCGGAGGCGGCACTACATATAATGTTCAAGAGTGAACGAGGAGTGATTCATAACTGCATTTTCTAGGAATCTAATCCACTTACAGGGCTGGCTCCGGACTGACAAGCAAGAGAACAGCATAAGCAGCAGCGCCGCCAACGCCAGAAACTTGTGCAATGTTTTTGATTTCATAATTTATTTGTATAAAATATAAACAAAGCGCTGAATACAACGACTAATGAAAGCGTCGGTTTTGTTTTATATACTAGATGCTGCACGCGTCTCTATATAAGAAGGAACTAATGCTACTCTCGATTATCAAGCGACGTCTTGAAACAGCGCGATCTCAGCTCGAACTGCCGGCGGGCTTGAGTGACTTTAACTGAGAAAGCACAAGCGTAATTTTCAATTTAAGTAGGAGAGAGATACCACTTACTGTCCGTCTTCCTCTCTCTCTCTCTCTCTGCGACTCTCCCAGTCAGAATTATTTCACCTGGCGGGGTTGATTTAGAATGTTTAGCTTATCGCATAATAAGGCTTGAACGAATTACTAATATGCAGAAATATGTATGTATTCTGAGCAGAGATTGTCTGCTCAAATTGTAAACAAAGCCCAGCGACTGATTGTGTCAGTATCAATTTGAGTATACGCTCGCCTGTTGCTGATAGAGAGCAAAACATAACAGAACAGAACAAAACAAAGAAAACGCTCTGTGGCTTCAACTGCGCTTTTGAGGTCGACAGACCATCTTCATGCAACTGTGCAAAGCAGCAGAGAAGAATAAATCCAGCTCAAACTCGAATAAACTAATTGAAATATTCATTATTAAACTTCTTAGGTGCAAATTTATTTATAAATATATTTTTATATATTTTTAACATTAACAAATATCTAAATATATTTATTTAAATACATGAATGTATTAAATAGTTATTTAAAAAAACAACCCATTTAAATTTTCACTTAACGCTATACACCAAGACTATTTAGTATATTTTTTGAAACTCTTGTTAGCGGCCGAATTGTGCTATTCAGTGTAAATCTCGTTTAAATTTATCTATTATACAAA
>JBAMBL010002260.1:0-13517 GCA_037043405.1 Drosophila subquinaria | reverse complement strand
ATGTACCCTCAATTTCAGATACAAAATCGTACTCTTTACATGCGTCTTTCGCCAACGACCATACCACGCTGAATACATCGGTTCTCGTCCGATCACCGAAATTAAGCAGCGTCGGGCGCGGTTAGTACTTAGATGGGGGACCGCTTGGGAACACCGCGTGTTGTTGGCATTGTTCAACAATCTTTTTTTACAAATTAACTATTTAAAATACTCTTACCTGAATACATTTTCTAGCTCTGTCTATCGCCATTTTTCAACTTTTAAACTGGACATTCGATTCAAAATTCGAAAGTATCCAAGAGATTGGTTAACTTGAATCAATCTTTTTATATCTCTTAGTATAAAATCCTAGATGTAATGTCAATTTCAGATAGAAAATCGTACTCTTGTAATTCGCCTTAATCAAGATATCTTCAACAGCTCAAGTGTGCCAATTGGAATTTAGTTTTTTGAGAGGATGAAATTTCATACGCATTAAGCAATTGCATACATGCAATTAATTAAGAATGAGTTTTGGTAAATGCAGGGTTGGCGACTGGGCTTTCTGATAGACAATAGCGGGCAGCAATTCTGGTAGAAGTTCTTATTACTGGACAAAACACAAACTTTGCCCTAAGTTCGTTTAGCGAAACTTATTCGTTTGGTTTGAGTCAAAGGAGCATTCAACTTGGCCTAAAACTTGTTCTTAACTTCTTTAGCCACTCACGTCGAAACAATTGAGACCTGCATAGAAGGGCTCTGCCACAAAATGTTCTCCAGGCGGCAATCTGTTAGCTGAAGCTTCAGGCCCAGAGTCGGCAATCCATGAAGCAATGAACACAAAATGCACCACAAAGCGACGTGATGATAATGAGTTGAATTGTATGTACGAGTAAGTAAACTTTGGATGCTGCCTGCACTAGACAATTGAAAGAAAGAGCCACTGAATGTGCCACCATTAGAAATGTTCAAACTGTGAGTGAATAGCTGGACACCCACACTCAGATCCACACACTGCACACTTACAACACTCACACACACACACACCCACACACCCACACACCCACACACACACAGACACACAGCTGTTGTCCAGGTGCAGAGGAATAATTAAAAAGACATGTCTGAATCATTCACGAAGGAATGCGCTTCTGAAAGTCGCCAGCTGAGGCCCCAGGTTAGAAAATGCTCGTAACATTAATGGGACAAAATGTGAAGAAGGACTGCGGATAAACGAGGCAACTGCAGTTAGCACTCACCTGGTAGTCCATTGAATTGCCGTAGCCCATATGATTACAGGAACACGAACAATGCTTGATATGTTGCTCCAGCTCATCGTCAATTATGGCGCCATCTAGCGACGCTCCATGGCCATAACAAGCAGCACTCAAATTCTGATGATATTTCGTTGTCCATTCGTTGTCCCTTTCTCTTGCCCTGTCCCTGTCCCTGTCCCTCTCCCGATCACGCTGCTGATAATGAGTCTCGTTTGTTTGATGCCCAGCTAGCTGATTTGTGGCCGCTGTCATGCTCATCATGGTGAGCGGCTGACCAATAATCTGTTGCTTTTGCTGTTGTGGGTACTCCATTGTCCCCATGCCCACACACACACCTACTGGCAGACCAGAATCCACACCCGCAGCGGTTGCATCCAGTGAGGTTGACTTAAATATTCGGCCGCTGCTTGTGGATTGCATTGTTCGACTTCTGTTGGGACTTGGGCTGGGACTGTGGCTATGACTGTTATTGTGATTTGCATTGTGACTCTCTTGCGCTGTTACTGTTAAGCTGCTGCCACGCAAAAGAGAACGCTCGAAGCTTTTGGGCCTGTGAAAAGCTTCGTAAGCAACAGTTTCGGCATTGACATCGTCCTCGACATCGCTTTGGGGTTGATAGCGTCTCATCGACCCACCAGTTGCTGCTGCTGCTGATGTCGCAGTTCCTCCAGTAACAGCCGAACTGGCAGCAGTTAACATCATGCTTAAGCGCAACAATTCATTGGAGTCCGCCTGTGGGAGAGGGACACTGCACGAGCCTGTCTCTGTGGCACTGTCCAGGGCCTCCGCTTCGAGAATGTCCGCACTGGGTTCGTCTGAAATGTTGGACTCCACTTCGTTTAGCTGATGTTGTTGCTGGAGTCGGGCACGCTGGCCAATGATGGAGGCAGCTGTGGAGTTGGCGCCGTACTTCCAATAGGTCTTATTGGTGCCCACAATCCGCTGCAGATGCGGCTGCGTTATTGATGGGGATGCACTGCTCTGCCGCTTTTGCCGCTCCAGCTGCTGCAGCGTCTTGAAGGTTTTGCGAACCGGTTGCGTGTGGTGCAGCGTGGCACAGCGGCGCATTGGCGGGGGCGTGTACACGGGGGAGACACTGTAGCTGTGGGAATGACGCGATGGGGACAGGGATCCACTGGACTTGGCACCCACTAAACGTGCCTTGAGCTTCTTGCCAAAACCTGATCCAGCACGAGGTGAGAGCGAGTGTGCTGAGAGAGAAAGAGCACGCGTGAACTTCAGACGAGCGCCGCTGGTGACGCTGCCTGCGGATTCACGCTGGGCGGCAATTAGCTGGCATTCGTCGATGGTGGGCAGCTTGAGCAGATGCGGATGCAGTTGGGCATAGGCCAATGCCGGCTTGGTATTGGTCAGGCCAACACTGCCATTCTCCACAGCACCTGTTGGCAGAGGCGGCTCAAAAAGGTTCTTCTGGCTAAGCGCCAGAAATTCCTTCTGCTCCTCCTCCTCGAGCGCTTTTAGCGCACGCAAATCCCACTCCCCGGAACTCATGGCCAGGTAAGATGCGAGTCCGCAAAAAATCACTTGCTATCATTACCTCACGGTCACACACACACGGCAACTCTTGCGATTGGAGTCGACTTAATTTCGCAATTTAACAATCATTTCGATAGCGCGACATTCGACCGCGCAGTACGTTTCGTTACCGTTAGCACACGAGGCTATCGGCGCACTGAACACGGACAGCGAACAGCACCGTTACTTTATAACGGCCATGCGAGCAGCAAACGCAAACGCCATCCACAGAGTGGAACGTAAGTGACCTAGCTTAACATCTGAGTCAGTGTGTCGCTCTGTTAACCATCTGTCTGCACTGCAAAAACCAGCTCGAACAAATTTCCTCTCATTTTACAAACAAAATTTATATCAATTTAAGTTAAATGAAATTAAAAATGTTATTATTATTATTTAATATTCATTTTCCAGACACATAGAATATAAATAGTCTTACTCTCTTTGGAATATAAATGTGGTTTGAACTGAAATTTAGACAGAATTTTTGCTTACAACTCTAAATGTGCGCGTAAAACTTTGTGAGAAGTATAAAATAAATATACAGTAAGTCTAGTAAGGAATATATAATATACAAATTTAAAAAAAAAAAAATTAAACTTTGTCGTTGATAATTTTATTTATTTATAAACAGTTTACCTACAATGTAAAATTGTAAGTAAACACAGAGCTTATGCAACTAAGGCCTTAAGCTAGTAGTTGAGAATTATATCGTAACTAACTTTCGAATTGATTATCCGAAAGTCATTAAGTTTTCAGAACAGATTTCACATTCAGAGATATTCTACAACAAACTTAGGATATGGGAAAACTTTAATTGCAAGTTTGGTGTCTCTATATTTTAAGATTTAGGCTTTCAAAATTTATTTTTTTAATTTTTTTTTTCAAATTTTTAATTTTTTTGCTAAAAAGACTTACTAACTGCTCATTAATTCTGTCGACATGACTGGTATTAACAGCAATTTTTCAACTACATATTTTCTTAGCTTTTTTTCTACAGAAATACATATGTTGCTGCATGTGTGGCTAGTAAGTGGAAGTGTTAATGGCTGTGGTGCTATGAAATATGCACGTGCATTCATTTCGAATCCAATTTTGCAGCCATCAACATGGCGGCGTTGCCATTTTTGTTAACCTCAACTGGGTTGGAGGCCCCCTTCCGACGGCAACACTGAGGTGACAGCAGCGACATCAGTTAGCGTTACAATGCGTGGCCATATATTTATATGACTTACACACACAAGCAGAAGTTGTTGAAAATACTTGTATGCGGCGCACACTCGTACATACATTCACAAGAGTACTCATCCTTCATCTTGATGTATGGCCATCACTTCTTAGCTGCACTCTCCGAATTGTGTTAATGAAATTCAAGTCCGTGCTGCAGATTTTATAGTGTGCCCATATATGTTAGTTTATAGAACTCGTGTACACAGAAAAAAAAATGCCGTTCTAAAATCAAGTTTTAAATTCTTGATTTAAGCCTGCATTTTTTAAGTATGTTTCCAGGATTAAGCTGAACAATCAAGCCTGAATCGGGATTAAAATGGGAAAATAAGCCCAAATTACTTGATTCTCTCTCAGCCTCTCTCATTTCAACTGGTCTGGTGGCTCAGTGGTTAGAGTCGCCGACTTGTTTGAAAAAGACCTGGGTTCGATTCCCACCAGTCAATTGCATTCAAACATTTTCTTCACTAAAAAACAAAAATGTTAAAAAAAAACAATAAAAAAAAAAATAAAATAAAAAATATTAAAAAATAAAAAATATTAAAAAAAAAATTAAAAAAAAAATTTAAAAAAAAATTAAAAAAAAAAATTAAAAACAAAAAAGTAAAAAAAATATTAAAAAATAAAAGCAAAAAAGTAAAAAAAAAAAATCTTAAAAAAAAAATTTGAAAAAAAATTTAAATGTAACAAAAAACATTATTTTTTTTTAGCCTGAATTTAAGAATTTCAGGATTGAATTCGGGATTAAAAAAATCAAGTATTTCATACTTGGTTTAAGCAAATCCGAGATTACCCCACTTCTGACATCGTTTCGGATTGAATCCGGGCTAAATATCCCGGATTTTTTTTTCTGTGTATGTGTGAGCATCAAGCAGGTGTAAAGAGTGTATACACATACAGTTTATATTCTCCATAAATATTTATATATTTACCCAAAACTAAAAATATATTTTGTTTGCTTAAGAGCAACTTATTCGGTATCATTCACCCAAGCTAATTTATTTTAAGTCTGGGTCTCAAAATATTTCCGTTATTTTATAATAACATTATGCAACAAGCAAATAGTAACTAATTAAGAACACTTTAAATTTTCAAATTTTAAATGAGTTAACATGTTTGAGCAGCAGTTTTCCTTGTACCTTTATTTTACTGTCTTAGAACTTGAATTTATTTGATAAATACTTACATACAAATATCTCTTTTGGGCAATATATATGTTAGTAATAAGTACAATCGCAAAGTTTTTGAAAACGTTAACGTTTCGGCTATTTCCTTTATACTTGTAAATATTGAAATATATTTTTAGGGATGCATAAGCATTATAAAGAAATAAAGAAGAATAAAAAACTTTAAGGATATTTTCATTTATTTTCTGGAGTTCATTTGTATTTTCATTGTCAACATTTTTTTAAACAATTCCAACAGATTATATGCTGATAAATAATCAGGCCTGTTCCGAATTTCACTTTCGATAAGATTTGTCGGAATTGAATTTCTTTAAACTGCTCTTATACCATTTCGGCGATATTCAGCGGATTTATATCACTTTGAGTTGATGAGTTTAAGTCCGATAAAGCGAAAAACGATAATTTTCAAACACTAAGTCTAAATTCAAAGTGAATAAATGCATGTCACTAAATTCTAAAAAGTAAAAAGTGAAAATCGGAACAGGCCTGAATGTTGTTTATACCAAAAGTTTTAGAAATGATATTCAGCAGAGTTAGCCAGATTTATGTCTCAGTTCAAATGCTGTTAAAACTGTTTTTTTTATGTTGCCGAATCTACTTTTAGTAAATCTAGAGCAAACTTAAAAAAAACCAATGACTCATGAAAATTTTTAGTTTCATATTTGATTTATTAGCATACTTAAAAAGAAAGAAGAGAAAATTCAGCATTTTCCAAAATTATGCAACTTAATTTGTGCAAGCCACAAATTTTCGTTGCAATGTACATTGTCACGGCGCTGCCTCTGTTGCCTCTGTTGCCGCTGTCGCAGCCGCCGGCAAGCCATAAATTTGGCAGAACACCCTCTGCCCACGCCCCCTCTGATTCGTCCTATTTCTCATGCTTCAAAGGCACGCCCACAGAGCCAAAACCAAACTTTGTGCGGCGGAGCCACAGGCACAGCCGCTGTCCTGGAACAGCCGGATGGCAGAAGTCAAGATCAAAAACAAGCTGCTTCTCTTGCTGTTGCTGCCGAGCTAAGCCAAAGTTGCAACAAGCTACCATTGCTGCCCTCTTTTGGGCCGGGGTCAGGAGTGAGATTTAGGTTGACGATGGGACAGGCGCCTGTTGCGGCGCTGCATTTAATTTCATTCATGGGGACATTGGAATAAACGAGCCAAATCGAATCGACTCCAGTATATGGATGTGTAACAGTATCAAAATTTACCCTTCGATTTCGCCCGCACCCGAAGTTGTGGTTCTCTGTGTGTGCTCTATTCTGACAGAAGCAAAAATCGAAGCATTCTTTTCGGAGCATTGCCAAAGTCCAAGCAAACAACAATACAACCAAAGTTAGGGCCAAAAAAACTATTGAATTGATATTCAGTTTTGGTTTGAGACAACAAAGTAATATGTCTGTTTTTTGTGCCACATGCTGGCCGTTAAAAGTTCCCGATTCTTTGGAGCCGTTTTCGTTTTATGCACTTTACTTATAAACTTTCGCAATGTGAATACTTACTAACTTAATACAGACACATTGAATTTCTCGATAGATACTCGAATACTAAGTATGTGTGGCAAAAAGTGCAACAAAATTATCTTTAGCTCGTGCACGTCTTTTTATCACTAAGCTTGTTGAACTTTTAGGTACACGAAATGAGCTCATTCAATTGAAACTCACAGTCCAATTACCTTCGATCTGCGATAATTAACTCAACTGTCGTTAAGTTCATTTTAGACGACTTGACAGGGATTTAAATTGGTGGAAAAGTCTTGGTTACAAAATAGAAGTTTATTTAATGCTCGTTTTCAAAATAAACACTGTAGAAAGTAAGAAAGCTGTAGTCAAGTCTACGGTTATTTGGGACCCGTTGCTAAATAAAAACAAGTGGGAAAGGCTATAGTCGAGCTCCCGACTATAGGATACCCGTTGCTTATTTAAATAAATTTAGAATATTTTTTATTTCATGCTTTTAGGCATTTACACTGCTAGAAAACTTTAGTCAGCCATTACCACCTTTATATTTTTCCGATCTTGTTACGATTGAGTAGGATGATAAGTAATAGTAGTAGTTAACGGTAATTAGTAAAAAAAATCCTAATGTCTTGAAAACTGTGCGTTTGGTGGCTTTTCGCAATTTACGGAGACGGAAAGGGGCGTGGCAAAATTTTGAAACAAACTTGAAATAGAAATCTGTGTGTCTGGGTTTGGTTACTCCAGCTCTTGTAGTCTCTGAGATCTAGGCGCTCACACAGACGGACAGACGGACAGACAGACAGACAGACGAACAGACGGGCATGGCTATATCGACTCGGCTGTTGATGCTGATCAAGAATTTATATACTTTATAGGGTCGGAGATGCTTTCTTCTCCCTGTTACATACATTGCAACGAATACAATATCCCCTGTTACTTATTTTTTAAGTAACGGGTTTAATTATCAATGATAATTTATCATTATTTATATCTTTGAGTTTCAAACTCCAACTATTAAATAATCACTGCATATGTTTAGGAGCTTACTTTGCTTAACAATTGCCGAATATTGGTTCCCATTTATAAATAGTTAAACTATGGTTATTGAAAAGACATTCGGATGTAAATATATAGGAATTAATGTCAAATTAAAAATATTATCTTAGATAACATTTATGTACATCGAAAAAACGAGCCTTGATGCGTAAAGTAAACTTGATTTTATATTTCAGACATTTGAACATCTAGATATTTTTAAAGACAAAACGAATCTCTTGATATTGTTCAAATATATTTGAGCATGTCCCGACGCCAGCAGGAAATTCTACGCATTGAGCGTCAGGTTAGGGCCAAATTGCCTTATCGCACCTTTCGGGAGATAAACTTTGATAGGGATCAAATTAAAGCGAGCATTGTGCCGTTGAGTTTCGTCGAGGCCCGCAGGAAGCGCGGACCAATCTACGAGGCGCTGCAGAATGAGTTGCGCCACGAGGGCTGCCTCATGATGCCGGAGTTCCTGCGATGCCTGGCTGAGAAGGAGCAGGCGTTGTTTGAGTCCATCAGCATTCGGGCCAGAATCATTGACGATCGTCCGCTGCTCTACGAGGTGATTGAGAAGCTGAAGCAGGCCGAGCTGGCGGTGATCAAGCGCAAGGTCAAGGGGTTGAAGGAGTGCTTCACACTCTTCTACGAGACGCTGCTGCTCCTCGAGCCGTACCGCAAGAAGTATGAGTACGCTCTCAACGCGGTCATGGAGCACATCGTCTCGCTGTGCCACAACATCGAGGGTCAGGAGCGCGACGCAGCCGAGATGATAGCTCGCATCTACCATACCTATGCCAACTTCCTGGAACGAACTGGCCAACGCGTCAATGCCATTACCTATCTGAAGGCCACACTGGATCTGGTGCGAGGACACATGTGGCTGGCCGAGCCGGACAAGGGATCAGCTAGCCCGATTCTGCATGCACTGGTTGCCCAACAGCTGGCCCGGCAGCTGCTCATCCACGGGCGGCAGATTGTGCGCCAACAGCCCGAGGAGGCGGTGGACATGGCCAGGAAGGCAACAGTACTCATTGCAGAGAGTAAGTTGATCGGAAACCGAGAAATTGTATTAGTATTCAATCTGTTAATTAGTTGGACGGCAAAAGAACTTGGACATATTTTGCGATACATTTTTGGAGCGAGCATTCTTCCTCATGGAAGGTGGCAAATACCACGCGGCCCAACAATGCCTGGAGCAGATCAAAGCCCAAATCGTGGCATGTACAGTAGGGTGTCCCTTATTTGGTCAAAGTCAATATTTTTAAACGCATACGGGCTAGTTCTGTTCATTAGGTCCTAAAGCACTCAGAAATAAATTTTTACCTCAATCGGAGTATGATAACCCGTGCCGACTTGGATCGGAAAATTTAAAGATTATATGGGACAAAAAAAAAATTTTTTTTTTTTTTTAATTTTTATTTTTTTATTTTGTTTATTAGGTCCTAAAGAACTCAAAACAAAGTTTTCACCTTAATCGGAGTACGATAACCCATTCAAATTTGCATCGAAACATGAAAAATCATCGAAAAATGTATAATCAGTGTTAAAATACTGTTTTTTCATGTTTCGATTCAAATTTGAATGGGTTATCGTACTCCGATTAAGGTGAAAACTTGGTTTTGAGTTCTTTAGGACCTAATAAACAAAAAAAAAAATAAAAAATTAAAAAAATAAAAAAAATTTTTTTTTTGTCCCATATAATCTTTAAATTTTCCGATCCAAGTCGGCACGGGTTATCATACTCCGATTGAGGTAAAAATTTATTTCTGAGTGCTTTAGGACCTAATGAACAGAACTAGCCCGTATGCGTTTAAAAATATTGACTTTGACCAAATAAGGGACACCCTAATGTACAGAGTACAAATTCGTCAAGCTGAACATTAAGTTCTATCTGTATCTAGGCCAATGTGCTGAGAGGTAAGTCCTTCTTATCTATGTATAATCATCTCATCTCTGATTGTACATATACCTTTTTCTTAGCTTTGATAATATTGACAAGGCCATCTCCAGTTTTAAGAGAGCTCTGCGCCTGTCTCGTCTGTACGAGCACAAGGATCACGAGGCAGAGATTCTGCTCAATCTTGGCAAGCTCTTCGCCAGAGACACACAGAAAACGGGAATTGCCAAGAAGTGTTACAGCCAAGCCAAGAATATCTACATCGACTTCAACGATACCCACAGCAAGAAGACAGCCGTTTTCCTTATGGGCAAACTGTTGGCAGATGAGATCACTCCCCTCTATATGGCCATGCTGAAGGCCTCGAGCTCCCAGTATTGTGCTTTCTACAATCTACGCCAGTGGAAGAATCGCTGCAGACCCTTCTGGCACAAACTGGGCGACGAGATAATCAAACAGGAGTCGAACAATATTTACTGCCTCCTCGAGGAGGAGAAAGACGATCCTGTCACCGTACCCGTCTACCTAGACTTGGATGGCAATACCTTCAAAGTCGAGGAGGGTGATATATGATTCTTTTAGTTATCTTCTTAAAAATTATTGTTGTTTGACTTGTGCTAAGCTACCCTTAGGACTGTACTGAAATCTATTAACTGTTCATCTAAACCGACCTACCAACGAGAATACTCGTACTCAAAGCCTTCAGTGCAGGCCTAAAGGCAGTATTGGCCTATTATTATATATCCCGTGGGTTTAGTTCAATAAAGGTCTGGAAAACTCAAGTAATCATACCTGGTTAGTATTTATAGATCGTCGAACATAAATTCAATTGAGGTCCTGTTTGTTGGCCGAGAGCAACAGTAACAAATTGGTAGCGGTAACAATAACATGGCAGCAACCACCCACAGAGCCAGCAAGTTGAAAGCTTCGTTTTGACTCTGCCGCAACATTTGTTGCCGATGCACGTTGAACGTTGAAAGGCGTCGGTGTGAGCGGGGGCGTGGCAGCGGTTGTAAATTGGCAATGTAATGCGAGCAGCAATAAATTCTCAAACAACATGTCGGCGCAAAATTCTTTAAACATTTTCAAACTGCATATTTGTCATGGCAAACAAACATACATATGGTACATATTTTACTGCATCTGAAATCACAGATACTCTTTCTTTGGAAATAGGAATTGGAATCGGATTTAAGTACTTAGAAAATACTCAAACTTATAGATTTGTTTATACTTTTATAATAATTTACAAAATTATATCATTTTTTCATACTACAATCCATAAATTTTGCTATTTACTTTTTAAATCTAAACATACACTCGCATATATATTTTAATATTAGACCGCAAAGTCAACTCTTTCGCTTTTTCCATGAAATATTTTATATGTTTCAGCACCCGGTAGAAAGTTGGCAACGAGTTGCAACAGAAAAGTTTGCAAATGAAAATAAATGCCCAAAGTTGGTTAATTAAAATGAAAACGAAAATGAAATGAAAGGCACTCGACTCGCACTTCCGGGGAATTCTGTGAGCAGCCGCATTAAGAATTAAATGAAGAATGCGACGGGCCAGGATTCCAACCTGTTTCGGGATACTATGAGCAGCTAGATTTCGCACACAATGACATCTGAATGGCAACAATCAAGAAAGTTTTACGAGTTCCACTTACAGCAATTGTGAAAACAAGCTAAATTCCAAATAATTAAAAGTATATTTTTCAACTCAAGATGAGCGTTAAGCCATGAGAAATAACTAATTGGCAACCCCTTCATTTTACCATATAATGCATCATTATTTCAATGTGATACAGCACTACTATTAGACCAACTATACAATGCCCAAACTTGAACAAGAAGTTTTTGAAAACTTTGTCAATTAAAACTTTAATACTCGAGCCATCTGGGTAAATCGCGAAGTTAAACAAATAACCGAATCGAATGTGGTCAAATGATTTGTATGGCGACTTAATTCTTCATTTAAATGTCTTAAAACAGTTTGCTTAATTTTTTCAGTCATGGGTGGGTTAATATATAAGCCAATTGATGCAAACGACGAGAGTGCACAATGCAGATACTCTACAAATTGTGTGAGTGAACTAAAAACTTTAAGCAAAGCTTTTTTTGTCTCATTTCATTAGATTAAAAGACTACATTTATGATGTTATCATAGCAAAATTTATAAAACTTATTTATAAAGCTAATATAAGTGTCTATATCTCAAAAGATATTCGACCGACCGGATATATTAAAATTCCATATTAAATCTATTTGAGTTATCTTTCAAACCATTTATCATTCAGTACGATCAACCAAGCTGATATTTTTGTCTTATATATGAATCACTAGCATGGATAGCCGTCCACAGTGATTTCGCACACATATTCATTTAATTTCGTAGCAAGACATAGAGTCTGGTCTGCTTCTTGAAAAAGCTTAGTTCTTTGCCTTAACAGCCTCGGAAATCGAAAATATGTTTATGTCTATTAGTAATTCAAAGTAAATTATTTAGCTTCTTTAAAAAATTCCTAGAATGTCAAAATATTATATCCTTGCGTGTAAAAGCTTTCACATCTTCCTACGTTCTATCCCTAGTCCATATTTACCCACAGGGAAGATGACAGCTTAACCAGATTGGTGAGCAAAGGCAAATAAGTCAATTTCCAGTTTTTTTCTTTTTTTTTTTAGTTTTTAAGTACAAAAATAAATACATGTTATATCTTGGGCGACGGGAATGGCATGATCTTGAAGTAACCGTTGACCATATAAATTTTGGGGTCAGCTGGTCCACTGCCATCCGGGTTGGTTTTCCAACTGATGGTTAGACAGGGCTCGCCGGGTTTGGCATCCTTTTCAATCGTAATCTGATAATCCTTGGCATCCTCGGGGCTCGCATTGTTTTGGATAAATAGAATGGGTCGTTGGCTGAAAGCGTCATCCGGAGGCGGCACTACATATAATGTTCAAGAGTGAACGAGGAGTGATTCATAACTGCATTTTCTAGGAATCTAATCCACTTACAGGGCTGGCTCCGGACTGACAAGCAAGCGAACAGCATAAGCAGCAGCGCCGACAACGCCAGA
Source organism: Drosophila subquinaria (assembly GCA_037043405.1). Classification (NCBI taxonomy): domain Eukaryota; kingdom Metazoa; phylum Arthropoda; class Insecta; order Diptera; family Drosophilidae; genus Drosophila; species Drosophila subquinaria. Next base: position 840 of record JBAMBL010002260.1, on the reverse strand, counting down.
AACTTGTGCAATGTTTTTGATTTCATAATTTATTTGTATAAAATATAAACAAAGCGCTGAATACAACGACTAATGAAAGCGTCGGTTTTGTTTTATATACTAGATGCTGCACGCGTCTCTATATAAGAAGGAACTAATGCTACTCGTGATTATCAAGCGACGTCTTGAAACAGCGCGATCTCAGCTCGAACTGCCGGCGGGCTTGAGTGACTTTAACTGAGAAAGCACAAGCGTAATTTTCAATTTATGTAGGAGAGAGATACCATTTAATGTCCGTCTCCCTCTCTCTCTCTCTCTCTCCCAACTTCTCTGCGACTCTCCCAGTCAGAATTATTTCACCTGGCGGGGTTGATTTAGAATGTTTGGCTTATCGCATAATTAGGCTTGAATGAATTACTAATATACAGAAATATGTATGTATTCTGAGCAGAGATTGTCTGCTCAAATTGTAAACAAAGCCCAGCGACTGATTGTGTCAGTATCAATTTGAGTATACGCTCGCCTGTTGCTGATAGAGAGCAAAGCATAACAGAACAGAACAAAACAAAGAAAACGCTCTGTGGCTTCAACTGCGCTTTTGAGGTCGACAGACCATCTTCATGCAATTGTGCAAAGCAGCAGAGAAGAATAAATCCAGCTCAAATTGGAATAAACTAATTGAAATATTCATTATTTAACTGTTTATATACAAATGCATTTACAAATGTATTTTTCTGTATTTTTAATATTAATAAATATCGAATTATATTTATTTAAATACATGAATGTATTAAATAGCTTTTTAAAAAAACAACCCATTTAAATTTTCACTTAACGCTATAAACCAAGACTATTTAGTAT
>JBAMBL010002255.1:0-44438 GCA_037043405.1 Drosophila subquinaria | reverse complement strand
CAATGCTTGTATCTTCGCTATCCGGTTTGCCACAAATGTATGGTATGTAGACGCAGCTGCATTGATCCATGAAAGGACAACAGTAGAATCCGACCAAAAATGTCCTGGTACTGTACTTGAGTACAGGTTGAGGTCTCGTCGAATCCTGTCCGTGAGTTCAGCACCCAATAATGCAGCACAAAGCTCTAGACGAGGGAGTGACTGCTTTGCCGTTGGGGCTACTCGAGACTTTGAACATAGCAGACGCACAGAGATTTGTTTACTTTTGTACGTTGCGCGAACGTACATTGCTGCGCCGTATGCTCGTTCCGATGCATCCACAAATGTGTGCAATTCCCTTGTGACTGGAACCTTTCCATCGTACATGTGTCGTGGAATTTGCATCGAATTCAGGCTTTGTAAGTCATCTCCGATAGTCCTTCCATTCGTTCTGAAGGATTGTAGGTAACTCGTCATCCCATTCCAATTTGTCTTCCCAGAGTCGTTGCATGAAAATCTTGGCTTTCACAACGACTGGAGCGAACAAGCCTAAGGGGTCGAAGATTTGTGCCAGCTCAGAGCAAACGACACGTTTAGTAATTTTCGTAGCTGTGCTGCTCTGGGCCCGGCCACAAAGTTGGTCCTTTTTGGGCATCCAAATAAGACCCAATGTTTTGATCCTGTAGCTGTCCAATGTGTCCTCAAACTTAACGTCGCTTGCTATGTCGTCCTTGGGTATTCCTTGTAACAGTTGCTCGTTGTTCGAGCACCATTTTCGCAAATTGAATCCATTAGGACGCAGGATCTTCACTAACTCCTCCCGGATTTGGATTGCTTCTTGGGCTGAATCTGCTCCAGTGAGGCAGTCGTCAACATAGAAGTCATTCAATAGTGCAGCGGCTCCTACTGGTGATTTGTCCATGTGTAGTGTGCCCAAGTGATTTAGACACTTGGTTGCTAGAAATGGAGCCGACGCCGTGCCGTAGGTAACTGTTTTTAGTCTGTAGTACCTTAAGTCCTCATTGGGATTGTTTCTCCAAACAATCATCTGGTGGAACTGGTTCTCAGGATTGATCCAAATCTGACGGTACATTTTCTCGATGTCCGCAGTGAACACATATTTGTGTGTTCTGAATCTTAGTAAAATCGACATTAGGTCGCTCTGCACAGTGGGTCCTACCTGCAGTATGTCGTTAAGTGATTTTCCTGTCGACGTCTTGCAAGATGCATCGAAAACCACTCGTAACTTTGTAGTGCTGCTATCAGGTTTCAGCACACAATGATGAGGGATGAAGTAGTTGCTTGATGGAAGTAGGTTGCGAGGGACAATTTTCATGTGACCCAATTTTTCATATTCGGCCATGAAATCCACATATCCTTTCCAAATTTCTGCCTTGGTCCTTTTTTCTAACGACAAGAACCTTCTTTCTGCAGTCTCCAACGAGGGCCCCAGGGCTGAAGGATGTTCAGAAAACGGCAATTTGACAATGAATCGCCCATCAGCCGCGATTTTTAAGTTGTCGATAAAGTGTTTTTCGCATGCCTTCTCAATTGGCGTGCGATGCTTTTCCGACGCTTCAAAGTTGTCTAGGTTCCAGAATCGTTCCAATATGGCATTAGTTTCTTCTCCTGTAGCAACTGCACATACGGCTGGTGACATGTTTGCTTCCTTTATTTTTCCAGCCACAACCCACCCCAACCTGGTTTGTTGCATGATTGGACCAGAGGGCGTGAGTTTTTGCTGTTGTGGGAGCAATAGTGCATAATAATGCTCAGCACCGATCAGCATGTCGATTTTTCCTGGTTGGTTAAATTGAGGATCCGCCAACGGACGATTTTTCGGCATATTCCAGTTTTCATCATTAATGTTTTGGGCTGGCTGATCCGTGATAATGTGCGGTAGAATGAATGCTTCGATCCGCACTGTAAAATTGCTGTGTAGTGACTTCACTAACACATTTACCCGAGACCTACTGGTTCTCGGTTGTCCTCCGATACCTTCAATTCGTAGTGCGGTATCATGGCGTTTTAAGGACAGTGATGCTGCAAGTCGTTCTGATATCACGTTAATTTGTGATCCAGAATCTAGCAATGCCTTAAACGTGGCTTGTTGTCCATTATTTCCTTGGACTAAAACCTTTGCTGTTGCAAGTAGATTTATAGCTTTGCTGCTTGCCGACGCCACAACTGGATTATGTGGTTCCATTGAAGTCGTCTCCAGATGCAGCAGCGTGTTGTGTTTTTTGTCGCACTTGTAGCATTTATATCTGCTTTGGCACGCCTTTGCCATATGATCTGCTTTGAAGCAGTTGACGCATAACTTTTGGCGTTGAACCCAATTCAATCGCTCAGCGACTGATTTTGCGCGGAAGTCGTCACAACGAAACATCGAATGATTTGGTTTCTTGCAGTATGGACAGTCCTTCCTTGAAGTTGATGAAGAGGCACAGGTTGCTCCCTTCGAATCCCGTTTGGCTTGGTTCTGTGTTTTGCTCCCGGTGGCTAAAACACGGACTCTTTGATCAAGAAACTGAAGCATGCTGTCCAGTTTCTGAATTTGCTTCGAGTCGCTTATTGATTGCTCGTACAGCGTCCTATTTGTGCTGTCCAGCTTGTTTCGTAGAACCTCTATCAGTATCGGGTCCCACGTCGAAATGTCCAAGCCGAGTCCCTTGAGAGATGCAAGAGACTCCATAGTGACTATGTATAGTTCCTTGAGCGATTTAACATTGTCGTTTATCGCCTGTTGAGTCAAAAATCGGTTCAATACCGTTGTTGCAATGTCTCTTGGATTGTCATAGGTGTCTACCAAGATGTTCCATGCGTGAAGATAGTTGTCTTCTTTTAGGTCGATTTGGCGTATCATTCTTTCTGCCTCGCCGACCACGCTGGTTTTTAGATACCACATTTTGCGAATTATGGGCATATTGGTTTCGTGAACCATGGACACAAACATATCGAAGAATTGTGTCCATTTCAATATATCACCATCGAATTTGGGGATAGTTATTCGAGGTAAATTTCTGTCAAAGGTGGACTCTGGGCCTTTCGCCGCTAGCGCCCTTTGCACATCCCGTTCTGCTTGTAGATACTTCTTGGCATCATATCCATTGTCTTCCGGGATTTCAACTTCTTCATAAAGTCGAAAGTGGACCTCCTGAATTTGGGACCATAAATTTCTTGTCAGTTCCATTGCGGTATGCTCCAAAGGCTTTTGCAATGTGCGATATAGTGACGCAATCATTGCCTTTTGCCGTCTGCATAACGCGATGACCTTTGGATCCACGCTTGGTTGCTGGCGCTGTCCGTCCTCAACTTTTGTAGTCTTGGGTTCCAAGCTTGGTTGCTGACGCTGTCCGTCCTCAACCTTAGCAGTCTTTTTGCCTTGGCTTTCTGCGTCTTTATTGATGGCTTCTTGGAACTTCATGACCGTGGATCTTATGTCATCATAATAGGTGAAGTACTCATGGTTTTCCGGTAGGCCGCCAGATTTTTTAATGGTTTCATCATTTGCTTGAATGATGCTCCATTTGTCATTGAGAGTTTTGGCCTTAATCTTGTGATATCCGGCCTGGGATTTTCTCTCAGCTGAATCCTTTTTGTAGTTGGATATCAGCTTTAAGATTTCTTGGCTGACATCTTGCTGCACATCCAGTAACTCATCGATGGTTACTTTTTCTGATGCCATTTTTTTGTCGCTTGGTGGACTTTAATATATACTACGACAACTTCAGTGGAGTGTCAATAGAGTGGATCACCAAAATGTTTTTGGTGAGTTTTTGTTCTCAATATTTTTCCGGCAGGTGTCCGGCAGGTCTCCTTGAATGTCGCCTTGTTGACAACTTCAATTTAGGTAATCCTTGTGTCGTCCAGTTGACAACACGTATTTCCAGTGTCGGGGTTTTTATGCTCCTGATCTGTCTCTTATTTTTCCGGCAGGTATCCGGCAGGTATCCTTGAATGTCGCCTTGTTGACAACTTCAATAAAGGATAATGCTCTGGAGATAATCCTTGTGTCGTCCAATTGACAACACGGATTTCCAGTGTCGGGGTCACCAAAATGTTTGTGTATAGGTTTTTGCAAGCAGTCAGCACATAAACTGACTACTAAAAAGGCGTCGCAACTGGCACTTGTAACCAGGTGGACTTCGGAGAGGGAATTCCTTGATGCGCAAAGCTGTTGCGATCGTAGAAATGAATGAATGTTTCTTGTATATTGTACTAAAAACACTGATTTTATTAATCCAAAAGTCACATTATTTATAGGTAAAAGTAGCTTAGTTAACAGGTATGTGGTGTCAATTAAAATTAGGTTATTGTGTATTCAGCAGTTGCGTGCAATGTAGAGTAGCTTACTTTGCAACTACCGGGTTGGCCTACTGCTGCTGTTACGGCACATATTGTGTGTTGTGCAGTCAGCGATATTCTGAGCGGTCAGTTATGTTGTGTGTGGTCAGTTATATTTTGTATGTGAGGTGTTGACATAGTTTTTAAATTGTGTTACATAGCTGTATTGTTTTTGTTTATAATTTAGATATGTGTAGAAAAATCGCTTGCATCTCAAATAAATTGTTGGATCTAAGCTATTTATAATAATTATAATATAATACTTAGTGTTGCTTTGCTGTCATATGGGATGGGAGGAAAACAATGTAATTACACATACATGCATTCAGGTGTAAGGGATATCAGTGAGCACATTTGGTGCACATAGTAAAGTTATTCAAAAGTGCTGCGACATCCGAGTGAGCATATTATCAAATTAATAATTGTTATCACAAATTCACAACCGCACACAAGTATTTGGCTAAAAAGGTACATTTAAATAACGTCTAAAGTACATAGAAAACATTTAATCACAACATGTAGAACTTTCATCTGTACTTACGCTGATTAAGGAAACAAATAAAATCGCCAAAGTCGAAAATGATCGACTACGTAATACCCTATACCCAGATATAAGAATTCGATAGAATATTCAAGGTCAAATACAAAATTACACTACTTAAAATTTGAAATAAATATTTACGAATTAATAATCATTCAATTTCAAGACTATGCATTCAAATTGAATGGTTCAAAACCAAATTTATTGTCAAACTGACATCGAAACGTTAATACAGACAGACAGGCAGACGGACATTCGAATTAAGCTACTTTGACTTGTCTGTTTTTGGAAGAAGCACTTTCAGGTGGGTAAAGAGTCAAAATAAAGAATTGAACGTAATTTACAATGACTACAATGACTAACCTCGCCATAGTGCTCCTCATTCTGCTGCAACAAGTCAACGCAAAGCTCGGCCAGGTGAATGAGATCCTCCAGTTTTTTGGGTGGTGGTACAATCACTTCTCCACGCAAATCCTCTGCAAAGTAAATAAATATAAATAATAATTATAGTTTACAAGCTGATTTCAGATGTCGCGACATGGCGTTGCCGTTATTTCATTAGCAATAGTTGTTACTATTTAAATAATATATGCTGATACAGTATTGATAATGATAGCGCCTGATATGTATAAATATAAATGAGCAACTGAATCAATTGTTGGGCACCTTCAATTTTAGCCTCGGCCGAAAGTCGTGTGTAGTTTACAAGCGCTGCAGTTTCCAGACTCTTTTTAATCATTTGACGCACCTCTTCCGGAGGCACTGGAGTCACAATGTCTTTCATAAGAACCCGTTCTAGCAATGAGAGTGTTGCTTTCAATGCCCCTTCAGGACGACCGAATGGAAAGCAGTATCTGAAATTTGTTATTTGATACTCCAAAAGTTGTCGCAGACGTTCTTTGATTTCGGAAAACTTTTCCTTTTCCTCGTGCGTAATGCTGCCAACTCCATCAGGTCTATAACAAATCAAGTATTTCGGTAATGTTTACTCAATAACATATGTACATATAGTATTCAACATTACCTATTTCCATGAACGTGACTCGCGCAGAATGCAAACGAGTAATGGATCAAAGTGGGATCAATCATATGCTGTTTCTCAGCACGATCCAAAAGGTCGGAAAGATAACATAAATGTCTATAGCATCCTCGGACTCCGTATCGGGCGCAGTACTCGTCCAAAACAAATACTTGTCCCGGACTAAACCAACCCTGTGAGTAGAGAAAATATGTATGTATATAGATTTAGACTCGTATTCCTTGCATTCAACACACTTACCAGAGACGCGTACGGATCGTTCAAACGATATTCGAGTGTCAAGTTTTGTAAGGTCTTAAATAAATTGGCATGGTCAAATGTGCACGGATCCGCGCTTATATAATCTTCCATTCCATGCTTGCGTGCTTTATCCGCATCTAAATTACACATATGATTGTGAATTGAACACTTAATGATCTATCAGGAATGTTAAAAGCATACCTCCTTGAATCTTGGACATGGCCGAGTTCTTGTCCTGTGTGATGGGTGGCGTTGGCTTATGTGATTGGCCCGTGGCCCTGTACATTGCCATTACCCATAGACTGCACTCATTTTCGTCATCACAGGCAAAGGCAATGCTGTCGCCTTCGCGCACGGCGTTAAAGAAGAATCGACCACCGTTTAAATCGATGCCAAACATGAGATTAGCTATAACGCACAATTGAATTAAAGTAATCATGAAGAAATACAAACGTAGAGTACATCTATCTATATCTCTATATATGTATGTACATATTTTGACCGTTCACATACCACTAGCAGCTTCAATATAGTCCACCGTGTAACCATCCAACTGCATCATCTCGGACGGCTCGGATTTCTTTTCCTTATAGCTGCACATTGCAAATGTGTACTGAGAGACCTGAACTAAAACAAAGTAACGGCGTTTCCACTTTTTCCATACAGATTTTCCAATAGCGTAAAGATTTCTAAAATAATTCAATATTTTTATTTACATTTCGATAGTGTATGCTATACTTATAATATGAGTTTAGTCAACATACCCACAATGCTTCATATTCAAAGGCTTATCCAGTCTGCACGCTATCTTGATCCGCACATCCTGATCTTGTGCATTCTTTGCAACGATCATACGATGCCATTCTGGTGACTATAAAAATATTAGACATACAATTTTTAATTGCGCTCAGATTTCAAGTTAACTTGAAAGAATCAAAATCTTTCTCACTTTTGATGATAATGGAGAAGGCTTTATAGTCACTTTCCCCAACTCCTTGTCCTCGAGCGCCAACATTCCCGGGTTTTCTGTATACAACTTTACTTTGACCACCGGCAAAGGGTGAGTTGTTGTAAAATCGCCTTGTGTATCCCACCTGAATACGAATATTTATCAATATATAATACATTAGGAGGAACAACGGTACACTTACATGGGCTTAGAGGCCTCGGCTTGATCAGTTTGCAGCTTTTCGCCATTTTCAACCTCCATCGTACAATACACAATTCGATTTGGGGCCAACGACTTGAGTCCTTTTACTTCCATAACAATAACTTCTAGTTGGAATGTAAGGACAACGTCTAATTTGGTCAGCTGTGTGGTGCCATCTTCAGAATCCCCTTCTAGCTTCGAAAGAGATCCATGCGAACGTAGAATCATTTTTCTTATTTTACAAAAGAAAAGTTGTCATATTAATACATATTTAATTCAAAGTCATTTTGATCAACGAACTTACAAAAAAGATGGTGTGCTGTAAAACATGTTCGTAACATGAAAAAAGGAAAGAAAAGGAAGTTAGTAACTATACAATAATCGATCATTGCACTCCTGCATTACCTGTGGTTGTAACGCTTCAATTTCTGCAGACCATATTTACTGTCCATATTGCCCTTGGACACTGGAAGTGATTCCAGATTTGCCATCAAAAGATTGATGGAAGATTTCAGTTCCTCGATGTAAAGCGACTCCATTTCCTTGAGCACAAATTTAGGCATTAGCTTTCGGTTCTTCTCCATTTCTCCAACGCGCTGCATACGCCCATCCAATTCACGCCTTATGGCCGCTGCTTGCTCATCTGCCGAATCGAGCTAATATAGGAATACAAAACAATTGGGTTAATACATGTATAATCTGTGATCCACTTCTGATTCCTTACCATTAATGCGTTAAATAAGATTTGATGCTCAAACTTTTTCACAGATAAGATCTGTTGAAACATATCATAGAGTTGCTCCTTGGATAGGATTAGCTCACTATTCAGCGACTGTTGCATACGCGAGGGCCGCTTCGTGTCTTCTTCGCCGCTGCCCTTGAGAATAATGTCAAATTTGGCCATCCACGACGTCAATACTGTTTCCTTACTTAGACCATCAATTTCCGGTAGAGATCTAATTATCAAATAATTATCATGTAGCATTGTGTATTCCTTTTTTTTAGTATCCTAACAAAACACGCACCTTACGCGTTTTTCAATGTTGTTGCGAAAAACTTCTCGAAAATCATGCTGCGAGCATGCTCCAGATTGAACCATTTTCATAACTCGCTCTGATTTTAAAAATACATCATGGTAGCTTTGTACTGCATTTTGAAATGCCTCATCCGCCATTATCTGCGTTTCCCCCTTCATAAAGGCCTTGTAAATAAAAAGCACCACAAGAAGGTAAGAACAAGTTAAGTTTCTACCTAATGTCAGATGTAAAAATAAAACCTCTTCAAAAGGCAATAAGATGCAGTATCAAAAGATTTGAAAAAGTTAAGAGAGTTCTAAATAAAATCTCTTCAAAAGAAAATTAGATGCAGTATCAAAAGATTTGAAAAGGTTAAAAGAGTTCCAAGGTTTTCAAATATATATGATTAGTGTCATACTAAATAATCCTACCTGAAATCGTTGTGTGATTATCTCCAACTGCTGTTTTGTGATTTTCGGTTGCCTTTTTGTCATATCCGTTGGCTGTTTAGCGTTAAATGGATACGATATGCAGCGCGAAATGAAGACATATAATTGAATTCGACGTTTCCGTTCCTCTTCCTCTCGCTCGTGCTTCTCCTATGTAATATTGGTAGGCAATTATCAAATTTAATACAATCATCATCAGAGAATTTTATTATGATTTTTAATTTTAGTAAACTATTAACTCTTATTGGAGTGTCCTGATTTAAACGAAGTCCTCAAATAATTGAAATATGTTGCATGTCTACTTACATGTGGTTCCCCGGCTTCGTGTTTGTCGCTGGCCATAGACGACGATGGCGAGAGTGGGCGTGGCAGCGAGTTGGCTCTCGACGATCCGACACTTTGATTGAGTGTTTCTTGAGAAACGCCACTAGATGATGATAGCAACGTTTGATTAGTACTATGGGTTACCTTTTGAAATCGGGCCCCTAACGGCGACCTATTAATGCTTAACAGGTGCGAGTGCGATGATACATCATTGATAGTCAGTTTCTGACCGTTGAAATGTGGGTGCGGGGATGATATTTGGTGGTGTTGATATTCATAAGAGTGTTCTCGACTTTGCTGATGAACTGTCGGGCTCAATTGCTGTAATATAATTCTATTACTGCCCTGCTTCGCTCTATGCGCCCCAATTTGAATGAAACCGATTTAAACCACCAAACACGACCGCGACCACGACACGACCAAGATATTAGTATGATGTATATGTATATTTCCCAATGTTGATGAGATTGAGAGTCGGTATGAATGTTTACTTAATAATCATTTGATTTTTTTTTAATTTAATTTAAAGTCAGAAGATGAATGTTGATATTTATAAATATATACATATCAATATATATTTATTTATATTTGATTTGTTATTAATATTGTTAAATGTTTGATATTTTTTATTGATTTAGAGTAAGCGGTGTGCCAATTATTTAAATTGAATTGTAATTGTTGTTTTTGATACATGTGTTTAGAATTTGGATGAACGAAGAAACCCGAAAGAAAAAAACATGTAAAATGAGTTTAGTTTTGCAAATACCAATTATTCATCTGTGGACAACATTTAATACTTTTAATTTAAATCCAAAGCAAAACAAATAATAACTAATAATCCTCGTCAATAAAGCAAGCAATACAATTTCAGAAGATTAAATAAAACTGTATATTTACTCAATGTTTTTGTTTAAAAAAATTTTACTTGATTAAAATCCGCTTTTCTGTTAAATTTAACAAATTGTTAAGATAGTGATCAGGAAACACTGGTAGAAATGAATTTAGTTCTGTTCGATGAGAGTCTTTTAAAATTTTAGGACGTCTATTGTTATTGAGTGTATGAATAATTGAAATAGTAATGCCAGAACTGCATTTAACAATATATAGAGTACTACGAGTTTGATTACATGTAATGTGCAGTAGTATTCTTAGAGAGGAATCTTTTTGAAATTTATTAATACCATTTATAGATATACGAACCTTGGAATTCCATTGTTGGGCACCTCAAGATTACCTCCTTCACTGCCGAATTGAGATTGGGATTGAGATTGATCATTTTTTGATGATGATCCAATTGCTCCGTTGCTGTTGTTTCCAGCAACAGACGTCGATGGTCTATGATTATGATTATCGCCATTATGGGCAGCATTCGGGGCAGTTGTGACAATCGGTATAGCTCCAGTGCCAGTGCCAGTGCCACTGCCAGTGCTCGATGTAGATGGTCCGGCAGCAAGCGCCACTGATTTATGTGGAGCTGTTGAAGTTCGCCCTTTGCTCGGCAAATTAACGACGGTGTCATCATCTCCCTCTTCTTCACTAGAGCTTGGGTCTATCATCGTAAAAAGTGCTTCAACTAAGCGTTTTCACAAGCCCTAAAAGAAACACAGAAATGCACATATGTATGAGCACACTACATAGTATACACAGTCATAGTGATGGTCACCACAGTCCTTAACGGCCTAAGATGTGTTTAGAATAAGTTGACAAAAGCAAATGGTACATTTTGCATTCGTTGGGTACATTACGTCACTTGTCTTTCAAAATGGTACAGATAATATAAATGGATGAAAAACTAAATGATGAGTTCATTTTTCAAAACGGATCCACCAAAATTTTTGTTGTTTAAGCTTTATGACAAGGATTACTAATTGTTTCATATATTTTACTACACTTTCTATATGAATACTTAATGAGGAAATAGTATAAAAATTTGAATTAAAACGTAATATTATTCCCATAAATTTTCGGAAAACGGAAAAGTTTTCCCAAAAATCTGGTTCAAATATTTCCATAATTGCATCAACATAGAAGTCAATTTTATAAAAATTAAAGCGCGTCAATTACACCGATTTAGTAGGGCTTCCACTAGAACTGATCAAGCATTAAGCCCATTTACTGGGCGATAGTGGAGATATCTTAATACATATTATTTTCATTAGGGAGTTCTGAATGTCTTTCGCCATATAAATGCACACTTATACTGCATGTCAAAATTCTGTTACAACAAAAAAAAAATCATATATATTTTGTGTATTTTAAAAGTTAAGTCCAATATATTTTCTTTATTGTTTTTATTTTTTTAAGTACCAATTTTTAAATTGCTAAAACAGTTACTAGAATATTTGTATATGTACATATGTAAATTTTTATTTGGAGCTACAAAATTCGTGGCACAACTGAGCGACAAGAACAAGAACAAGGGAAACCCCTACCCACCTTGAACTAGTTTCTACCATACCATGTGTTGCCAAATAAGGGTGGAAAACTTAAGCGAGCCAAGTAAAGTCGTCTCTTGGTCATGTTATGTGGAAATAATACATACATACATACATATGCTTTGGGATTTTTGAAATGTCAATATTAATATTTCGGATGCGGATAACGGATAACCGTATAACGGATGGCATATTCGGCACTAACACGGCATCTAACATTTTAATTAATATAATACTTGAAGGATACTATGCTTATGCATACACTCATACATACATACATACACTCAACGGAGTGGGTGGGAAGAAAGCACTCCCCCACCTCATTTATATATGCATATTCATGTACATACATATTTACATCTGCATATCGACATGTTTGTTACACTTTTATTACAAATGCAAATACGAAAACGGAACACATTATTCACATATTTGTATTTTCAGCCAATATGAATATACAAGTTGTATACTTACACTTTTAGAGGAGTTGAATTGATTAACATAAAATACTTTAAATCATTTTATTCTTTTTTATTTCAAGTTGGGACTAAGCTGGGGCTTTATAGATTTTTATCAGGTTTTCGCGATGGTCTGAGTGGTCGAGTCTCTGCCAGTATCAATACAAAAATCACCGATACATGTTTGCACAAATCTACTTCAGTTAAAAGAATTTTTACGTTAGATTAAATTGTGCTTATATTTCCGATCAAGAAGAAGTATACGTACGTAAATACTAGGGTTGTGTCGTTTCGTTCTGCAAAAGTTCAAATGAACGGGTCATTAAGATGAACGAATGAACTTATTCAGTCAATCATGATCTAAATCGTTCATTTCGCAGTTGGTCAGTTATTTCTTTAAAAAAATTTTAAATTTCTTAGAGAAATACAATTAGAATTATATAAATACATGAAGCTCGGCGATTGGATTTAATTTCTTCTTTATTTACATGTAACAATGTTTCAATTTCACATACTTTTAGTTTCAAACAATGTAAAAGGTTACTTATTCCCAAAATAACAACCAATTTTTTTTTTCTCATCTTCGATAAGCCAGGGTATAAGTTAACTCAAAATAATAAGAGATAATCCGGAATCTAGTTGGCATTTGTCGTCTATTTTAAATAAAAGCATAGTACGCAAACTCAAAAAAAGGCCTGGCGTAAGCCCAAACTCCATATAAAAAAAACGCTGGCGTAAAATCAAGAAGAAGAACTTGACATTTTTTACGCTCGGGTGTCCGCAGACTAAATAAAATAACAGAGCTGTTAAGTAAAATAACAGAATGGGCAGCACTGCTGACAGGCCCAGCGAAACATTAAACTGTTTAGAGTTTCGCTGGGTATACTGGAGATAAATGTCTGGCACACAAGTGAAAACTATGAAGACTAATTAAATTTGGTCAATAACGATGACAATATTGGAAGATTATAGGCAAGAACGTAAGCTAAAATGGTTTTTATAGATATTTTGGTATTTTTTTCATTAACACATAACTCATTAGAAGTTCAAAATCGATGGGTGCACCCAACACGCGCTGTGGTTGCGGGGCATCGCATATTTTTTCTCTATAAACTTTAATTTGCATTTTTCACTGCCTATTCTCTCCTCTTTCATCCAAATCAGTTCAGCATCTTCAAATTTAAAATAAACCGCCGCTGACGCATAGTGTTACCACTCAACTTTTTTTTATTTTTCCGTGTTGCATTGGCAACACTGGGCTTACGCTCGTCGACAGCTAAATATTGAGCACTTTACGCCGCGTAAAATTTAGTTAGCTTGCGTACTAAGCTAAAAACTTAAAACACATTTCACGCTCCACTAAAACGAAACACATCGTTTATTATTCATAAACAACTGACCAACTGATCAGAATGACCTTCTCTCTTCGTTCATCACCTTAATAGAAACCATCTTGGCATTTGCATAATGGCGGCATGTAATTCAGGATGCCTACAAATTTGAACTGCAAATAATATAAAATATATAAAATAAAATGAAATATGAATATTTCTGGAATAGTGTGAATTACTTGAATTAAAATTATTCTTCCTTCTCCGCCTTCTCCTTCTTCTTCTCACGATTTTTGTGTGTTTTGGCTTGTTTCTTTGTTTCTTTTCGTTGTTCTGTTCGAGTACATTTTTGCTAGATTTTTTTCAGCTTTATTTTGTACTCCAGGTGAGGATGATGAGTCTGGAAAGAAACTTAAAGTTAATGGACGCAGCCTGCAAGTCCCACCCCTTCCCCCCCTTTCTTACCGTGACATGCCTGTATAAATTGCCCGTCTGGCAAGTGTTACTCTATACTGCGGCCTCTGGCTGCATTCGCAGCATTCAACAAACATCCTGTTGTTGTCGCCAAACGGAAAAATCCCAAATCTAAACTTTGAAAATCCCACATTCTAGGATTGGAGGCATCATATTTTCTTATTGTTGCAAAAAGTTTTGTTTGTCCGGCACTCTCGCAAAGGAATAAAGAATAATAATCTCTCTCCTCTCTCTAACTCACTCTCACGCTGTCAAAATGCAAAAGAAAATAAAGTATAGAGTCCCACCAGTGTGCTGCAAAGCACGCTTAATGCACTTTTAAAGTGCTTTCAGACGAGGATTTTTTAACCGACACTTTTTGTCAAAAAACTGTCGGTGTCGTGTAAACACACAAAATTTTTAAGTGTCGGTGAAAAACCGACGCTCACCGATGGAAATAGAACACGTTCTATTCCATCGGTTTTTTGCGTCGGTGAAACATCAATACGTTAACATCGCACTTTTTTGGTATTTTTTTGTGCTTTTCGGCAAAAAAAAAAGTGTGCTCGAGCTAAAAGTGTGTTGGGTGTGACCAGCTACCGTGAAAACAAAAACCGATGGTATTTTGGTATGAACACCGATGAGAATTGTGTAAATGGGTAAATTCACCGTCGGTGAAAAAGTGTCGGTTAAAAAATCCTCGTCTGAAAGCACTTTAAACGTTTTCGCGTCTTTTCTGCGCGCCTGAGACAGCCGACAAAAATTACCCAATTTTTTGGCCGAAAAAGTAAACTTTTTCAATTTTTCATTTTTTAAATAAACTTAATTATTTTACAAAATTTTGAACTGTTGTTTTTTTTAAATTGTTTCTCAATTTTTTTTAATTAATTTTTGAAAATTTCACGTTTTTCCATTTGTTATTTACAGACCGCAATCAGCTGGTACTGTTACGCACGCTTCGCACTGTTACTGACTGACTTCGACAAAATACGGAATTGTGAACTCAAGAAAGGCCAAATCGAAAAAAAAAAAGCTCCATTGCGCCAACACGAAGAACAAGAGCCAGTTTTGGCACTAAAACGCGGAACGTGAGAGCCGTAAAAGTCGTAAAAAAAGGGGGAAACCAAAATTTCTATCGATATTTGTGCGAGCGAGAAAGAAAGAAAACAAAGAAACAAAAGAGCGAGCGAGCGGACTAACATACATTTAACAGAACATACGGAGGTGATGTTAAATTTAATACCAAATGTGCTGCCAGAGAACAAGGTGGCAGCGTCACAAGAAAATCGATGTTCAGGACCAAATGACTGATTTAGTTCACGACTGAATAATGAACGATTGAACTTGGTCAGCAAATTGATCAAGAAGAAGTATACGTACTAGGGCTGTTGATAATATATCAAAACATCAATATATCGATATATTTTATAAAAAATGAGATATTTATATCGCGATATTAGAATTGCCGATATATCAAATATGCGATATTTTTTTTTTATATAGGCACTTTTTGCATGAAAATGAGGAAAAATGGGTAAAAATTGTCATTTTTAGGATTTTCAAAATATTCTAAAAAATACTAGCAAAAATATTTTTGAAAATTTTTTTGTGCTGACACTATTAAAATTCTTTAAAGAATTTTTTTGCATCCCAACATTTTTTGAAAAAAATCGAGGGTAAAAGTTGAAAAAGTAGATTTTTACGAAAGCTCAAATATTTTCAAATTATGAGTTGATATAACATTAGTTTTCTGTAAATACTATTTTTAAGGTTTGTATTTTAGTAAGTTGTAATTGAAGTTTTTGAGCAAAGTTGCTTTTTGTGCTGGTTGAAATAAGCTGTGAGCCACTGTATATTATGAAATTTGTGAGTTGGTCACTCTGTGATCTGGAACACAAGTGAGCGGAACTAAACATACGAATCTGAAAAAAATCTATTCATATTTAATATGTAATACATTAAAGCTTGAATCTCATTTTTGTTTGCCTAATATATTAATGTTAAATATATATAACCTAATGGAAAAAACTGTAATTTTATGAAATATATTGTTATGATTAATTAATCTATCTATCTATCTATTTTTATTGTGTGGCATATTACTTTTTTTTTTTTGATAAAAGGTAAAAAAAAAAATATCAATTATATCGCTATATCGATATTTTAAAATGATATATTTAATATCATTTGGATATTTTTTTGAAACAGAAAATATCATCGATACGATATTTTAAAAGTATTCAACAACCCTAGTAGATACAGATATAATAATTTATTAATTTCTTCACCACGCAAAGGTTGAAGTGTCCCAAACCAATTTTAAAATGAACTTTATTATTTTAGAAAATTTATATTTTTTCTTGGTTATTTAAATTGCACTTGAAATATTATTATTGAAACACAAATATTTTTAAAAATTACAAAAAAAATCACTCAAAAAGTTGCAACTGTGTTGCTGCCTTGGCCCAACTTTGAAAAAAAAACAAGGTGGCAGCCCCTTGTTTGGTCTCCAAATTTTAAAATTTTCAAAATGATCATTTACTGTCTTCGATGCTTAATTTTAAAACATCAAAAAGAAAAAAAAAGTTGGCAACGGTTGCATATTTGACAATAATGGGATTCCGGTAAGCGTTTTAGATTTGGTTTAGAATTGGTTTAGATTTCGCAGTCAGCTGTTTACAGTTGCTCCATACAAAATTTTCAGTGTGCCCAGAGCAAATCAGGGAAATGAGATCTTACTAATTGATTTCGTGAAATCAGCTCTGAGACTGATTTCATTTTGATTTGGTTTCAACTCAAAACTGTGTCAGCTGTGTGTTTGTTTACATTGGAAATCTGCGAATATTCAATAAAAACAAATTCGATGAGCAAACTTTCGTTTAATACGTTTATAAATGCCCTTTTCTGACTTCCTTTCGGCATTTTGTGCAATTATGCCCATTTTTGTATACTTTTTTGTTGTCAATCAGCTGTGCGCACAGGCTGTCAGCTGCTCACGAAATCTAAAGCTAATCAATGTGCAAAAGGGGTCGTTCCGTCAACTGATTTAGATTTGGTTAAAAATAATCTAAACCAAATCTAAAACGCTTACCGGAATCCCATTAATATTTAATTCTTTTCAGAAAAATAGTTAATCATGTCTTTTTTTGTTTTTAATATAATTTTGAAGCTAGAGTTTTGAAACTTTCACAGGGAATTGTGTTATATTTTTGTCGATTTTTTAAATTTCTTTTCAGAATTCTTACTTGACTTCTTCACCACGCGAAAGGTGACGTGCTACAACCAACTTTAAAATTAACTTTATAATTTTTTGAAAAAATTTATAATTTTCTTGGTTAAATGAATTTGTTACTTTTTGGAATTATTTATTTAATTTAAAGATTAATAAATTTTATTAGAGAAATGACATGGGATCAATCATAGATTTCATCTATTAAAATATATATTTTTAGAATTGCAACTACGGCTCGAATCGTTCGGAATAAAGAATCAAACGGTGTGGCAGCCTTGCTTTTGCTATGTCGTGTGGCAGCCACGGGTCGGAAAAATGGATCGATTGTTAGTTTTAGGTCACTAAAATTACCCTTTTAGAGCCAAGATTGTCACCGTGTTTTCCAAAGTTGGGTCAAGGCTGCCACACTGTTGCAACTTTTTGTGCGATTATTTTCTATTTTTATAAATTTATTAAATAGTTCAATAAAAGTGCAATTTAAAAAACTAAACTTCTAATTTTAAAATTAATCAAAAACCAAAAACCTCTAGTTTTTTATAAATGAAATTAATTGGAAATTGTGTTTTCCGTGAGGCCTGATGGTTGCCACCGTGTTTCAGGAACCAAGGTTACCGCCTTGTTTTTACAAAGTTGGGCTAAATTTGCCACTCGCTCATGAGCAACCCAACAACAACTATATGAGTAGAGAATTGATTGTTTCGAATACTGCACGGACATAATTAAATGGTGGTAAAAATATATTCTCTTATTTGCATATTACATACATATGTAAAATTTACCGTGCACAGATATATAGAGATATAATAGTTAATGTGTGCGAACAATACTGAAGAATAATTGCAGGTGAAACAAAATAAAAGTAACACAAATGTTGGATGTGGAAGCAAAGTGAAGAATACACAAACAAATTAAATGCAAAGAAGAGGAGCAAAAGTCTAGAGGAAAACAACAAAAGCACAGAAACATTACAAAGTTTTGATCGTTATTCGGTTACAAATGCGCTAGTGAGTGGCCTTTGTGGTCGTCGGCAAACCCTCAACACTCACCGGGAACGGGAACGGGAGGAAAGCAGTGCGGGCAGTGAGGGCAAGTCAATAAATTCGCATTCGTTTTCAAACACGCCGTCGTCACACCATTTCGACCTTACAAATGCGCCGCTGCTGTACAATTGCAATGGGCATCTGAAGTACGCACAAAACACACAGAACGAGCAGAGATCGTTGGTCCGATACCAACACCAAATCTCAATCCCAGCGACATATGGATTGTTGCATCATGACCATCAATTGAGTCACAAGCTGAGGTATGGCAATTCCTCTGGTTCGGACTATACGAATTTGAGCTCAAGTGTGGACAACGAAACAACGAATCAGAACTTTTTATTTAATTTAGATAAGGTTTGCCGAAGTGATGATCATCGAGTTGGAGTTGATGAATTCAGACGAAGATCGGATTCACCTTTGAAAAGTGCCGGACGATCCTTGGACAGTCAGAGAGTCGGTCAGAGGGCAAGATCAATAAAGAACTGCATTTGGCCAGAAGTTCGATTGTCCAATAACTTGATTTGCCCAAGGACTTCATCGCTGCTAATTGACACTTTTGCCAGGCAAAGATCGCTAGAAATCAAGGGCTTACATGGAAATGGAACGCTCGATCAAGGTGCGCTCAACAAAAGGCAAAATTCATTTTCGAATTCACCCCAATTTAAACCAGAAATTGATTACGAATACGAGTCTGAATCCGGTATATGCGATGAAATACGAAATGTTAGTACTACTCTCGATGTAGGTGTGGATGTGGAACGAAACGAAAGCCTCATTCATATCGAGTATCAACCGAGGAAGTCTCGCCTGAGATTAGAACGTCAAAGTCGATTATCCTCCATTGAGTCCAAGACATCGACGACGGACAGCGACGGACAGCGTTATGGTACTGCAGTTGAGATATTGAAAGACATACCGACATATTTATCTGCCAACTGTATCATCGATTTTGATAGCAACCTAGAATCAGGAAAGAATCAATCAGATCCAGGCTCAAATTTGGAATCGGACTTTGAATCAGCAGCAAGCTTTGGCCGTTCAGTGATGTCATTGTCATATAGCTCGCAACAGTTGAAAGAGAATCTGGGCCTGAATCAATCAAAGTCCAGCAGCACATCCTGTTCATCCATGATACAAGTTAAAACGCCAGTAATTCCAAATACCGCTGTCCATTACAATGCAGAACTAAAGTCGAGCAGCAACGAAACGGCACCAGTTGCGATTTCAACTCCTCGAAAAAATAACAGCAGCAGCACCAGCATCATTAACAATAAAAAACCAATCCCAACGTCATCACAAGACAGCTTGTTCCAGACTTCCAGACTCAATAATAATAACCATAATCCTAATAATAACACGACTAGCAACTATTTCCAGCCAGACTTTCAGCTAACAGCAAACAACAACAACAAACAACAACAATACATTGCTGGCGAAATGGTTGGCACACAACAGAACCCAAGTCATGTGCAATTATCATCCAGCGCGAGCGCAATACGAGACGCCAGTACGTACACCGGAGACTTGGAGTCCGTTCCATCGATGGAAATGAAAATCAATAAAGCAGCAGCAGCGGCAGCAGCAGCAGCAGCATCATCACCTGCCTCCTCCCTTCTCACAATGACAATGCCTCAAGCTCAAGCTCAAGCTGCAAGCGAAGGTGGATGCGGAAGTGGAAGTGGCACTGCAGCTGGAAATGCAACGATTCCATATTTTAGCAGTAATTATGGATCAACAGCTCTGTTCCACGATCGTAAATTACTTTCCGCAAAACCGCCGACCGCAATGCATGAGATCTCCAACTACACGGCAGATTCAACTATAGATGGATGTGGCGTTTCGAGATCTGTTCAAGGTAAGCATTCAAAATCCTTTTTACATACTCAAATATGTTAAATATAAATAAGATTTATTATTGTTTATGATTTCCATTGATAGGCAGCTCACTTGGAAGCGTAACAACTGTCACCGCTGTCCCGAAGTTGGAACATTTGCCCTGTTCGCCTTCAAAGGACTCGTCATTAAATGCTGCTGCGGTCGAGTCACTGTCTCTCGCTTTGTTAACACAACATCAGAGCCAGTATCAGAAATCGGTAATAGCCAGCGATCAATACTCATTTCATGAACAAATCATTATGTCTGGTCAACAGAAAAGTGCTCTACAAGATAAGCCAAAGGCATTGGTTGTATCTCCGCAACAAGTAATGATTCTTTATATGCACAAATTGACGCCATACGAGCGAAGTGAGATCTTGGCGTATCCGCAAATTTATTTTATTGGTGCCAACGCCAAGAAACGTCCAGGGATTTATGGGCCCAACAACTCGGACTATGATAATGAGCAGGGTGCATATATTCACATACCACACGATCATGTTGCCTACCGCTATGAGATGCTCAAAATCATTGGCAAGGGCAGCTTTGGCCAAGTGATCAAGGCATACGACCATAAGACGCATGAGCACGTTGCACTCAAAATTGTGCGAAACGAGAAGCGTTTCCATCGCCAGGCCCAGGAGGAAATTCGGATATTGCATCATTTGAGACGGCATGACAAATACAATACCATGAACATCATTCATATGTATGACTATTTCACCTTCCGGAATCACACGTGCATTACATTTGAGCTCCTGAGCATCAACCTGTATGAGCTGATCAAGAAGAACGGATTCAAGGGCTTCAGCCTGCAGCTGGTGCGTAAGTTTGCTCATTCGCTGCTTCAATGCTTGGATGCGCTCTATAAAAACGAGATTATTCATTGTGATATGAAGCCAGAAAATGTGCTATTAAAACAGCAAGGTCGATCTGGCATTAAGGTAAGCATAAGCCCAACAACAAAAAAAATCAACTGTCATTGAATCATTTCATATGCAGGTTATTGACTTTGGATCCTCTTGCTTCGAAAGTCAGCGTGTCTATACATACATACAGTCAAGGTTTTATCGCGCCCCAGAGGTGATTCTGGGCGCTAAATATGGCAGGGCCATTGACATGTGGTCTCTTGGATGCATTCTCGCTGAGCTGTTGTCGGGTCACGCCTTGTTTCCCGGCGAGAATGAGAGCGATCAATTGGCATGCATTATCGAAGTACTTGGAATGCCGTCCAAAGCTCTATTGGCCAACTCAAAGCGTGCTAAAACATTTTTCAGTCCCAAAGGCTATCCACGTTATTGTACTGTCCGCACAATGTCCGACGGCATGGTCGTCTTAATTGGTGGCCAGTCACGCCGTGGCAAGCCGCGTGGCCCGCCATGCTCAAAGAGCCTCTCCAAGGCACTAGACGGCTGCAAGGATCCCCTGTTTCTCAATTTTATACGTGGCTGTCTCGAATGGGATACAGAAAAGCGTTTAACGCCATCGGAGGCCCTAAAACATCCATGGCTTCGACGCCGTTTGCCGAGGCCCCCAAGCAGTGCAAGCGGCAACGCTGGCAGTGGGAGTGGATGTGGAGGCGGAGGTGGATCTAGCAGTATTGGTGGCGGCAGCAGCGGCGGAGGCGGCAGCATCAGTGGCGATCAGTCTCCAGTGACTGGTAATTATTATAACAATCGTTTGATTACTGTACCCTGTACTCCTTATTAATACACATTACATTCCCAGGCATGAATACGAATGGTGCGAATGAGACCGCCACAACATCGACGGGATCTGAGAGAGACAACAGCAATTGCAGTGGCCGCGTTAATCATGTTGTTGGAATAAGCAAGCTAACCGGCTCAAAGACATCGCCGACTGGCACAAGCCTATCTACCGTGTCAGTCGATCTCTTGGCCAACATCATAAGCAAGACATCTGTAAATTGCAGCACATCGGAGGGTTCTCATCCGCCATTTAGCTCGCTGGAGAGCAATGCCTCCTTCGCAGCACGCAATGGGATCAATAATGTTAGCATCACCAACACCACTACCAATAGCATCGGCGGCGGCGGCGGCGGCGCTACGTCAAGATATCAATCGTCATTGTCATATATGCCATACACGGGTACCAATCCATGTGAACGTAAGATGACAATGTAAATATGGCATTATTGAGTTAAAAATTAATATATGTATACGTATTTAATTGCAGGCTTATCTAATATATCCACAATCAGCTCGTTAAAGGGAGGAGTCACAAAATCTCTAACTCACTTGCCGGCAGAATCAATCACAACCCCAAACTCATTTGCCGTTTATGCTTCCTCGACCACACCTATTCTAACCGCTGCTGCTGCTGATTCGGGTCTTTCTGCTATTGATCTCGTTGATTCGCAGGCCTTAATGCACGCGAATATGGATATGGATATGAATGGATATGGCTATAATGCGTATAGTACTATTGATAAACCGATTAGTGGGCCATCAATACCAAATGCAAACTTACAATTGAACAACCCTCACACAATCGCACAAGCACAACAATCTGGTCTAAAAGCCCCATCGAAGAATATTTAGCAAAATTTGCGCAAGTTTATTGAAATGCATCTAAAAGTTTGAGACGGGCGGTAATGTTGTTATTTGTTGTATGTTGTTAGCCAATCAATTAACAACACACTGCCATACAAGTGATAGACTTTAACTCATACTTGGTTTTCGATTTACAATCAAACACATACATACATACATACATACTTATGTAAGCTCGATTGCAGGTCTAACGCCATATATACATAGAAATATATATGGAACACTTTAATGCAAAGATCTCAAGCAGGCTAAATTACACAAGCAAAATAATAAAACCAACAAAGCAAACACACAAATTCAATGACATCCATAAACGCTTTTGCATTTAATCATTAACGCATTAGTCAATGAGACTTTGACTTTGATATTTAGTTTAAACTTTAAAGTGCGTACATACATACATACATACATACAATATCTATCACTGATAAATATAGTAACTAACGATTCAATTAACAAGTCGTTGGTCGCATAGTCGTATGCAACATGTTCTCTTCCATCTTCCATCTTTATTTATTGCGTTAAATGTCTTGCAGAACAGAAATCAGCAAACAAAACACATTTTTCAGTATTTTTGACATATTTTCGACTTGGATCCATTTCGTGGATCACATCTTTGTCTACTTCTATACAACTTATTAATACGAGTACACGTACACTTTTCTCAATGCCTTAAGAAGTAAATTCCAAATAAAGAAATAACCACAACCACAAAAGCGCAGCAAAGTCGTGTTGTATCGTCAAATATTTAATATTACTCATTTATCAGAACTTGATTATAAGAGATGGAAAGTATATAGATGGAAATAAATAGATCGTTAGTATCGAACGGATATCTTCGTTGAATAATGTAAGCCAGGACAAAATAGTTATCTTTTGGGGTGTCGTAGATTTTTATACCCTTGCAGCAGCTCTACATTATAACACAACATTCATTAAACTTTCGTGTTCATTGAAATATCTTAAAGATATCATGATTTTTTGATACACTTGCGATTTTAAAACAATCGTTCCTCTGACAAATTTATGATAGCATCCCGGGGTTCTGTGCAACACAATGAAACATCATCGAAATAGCTTTAAGGCAGATACAAGATACTAGATACAAATGCACCATAATTAGACTGACACGGAAATGGGTCAGCTCGTGTTTCTTACGTAGAACACATAATGCATCTATAATTTTTGCGTTTTATTCCTTTTTTTTGTACTTATTTACCGTCTTTAATTAATTTGCATCCATCAAAAGAAATCTTAGTACCAATAAAAACCAATAGTGAAATGAAATTGTAATTGTCACCATCGATAGATTTCCATCTCTGTATTAAGCATTTAAATTTTTATAATTAAATGTATTTATAATTATTATTTTTGTTTTCATATGTATGTATAATTTGTGTTCCTTCATAGGGTATTATCTCAGTTTTATTAATTTTAGCTTTTAAGTAGGCAATAAAGAGAATATTTATAAAAACATGCATAAATATTAAATAATGCAAAATTCGAAATTCAACGTTTGAATAAAGTGTTAAAATTGAAAACTTGTGTATTTTCTGACACCATTTTTCGAACTGAACCAAAATCACCATCACCCAAATTCCAAAATAATTACAGAGAGCCAGAGGATGAGATTGCAATTGAGAAATGGCAAGAGTAAGAGAAAACGACGTCTCTAAACTTTTGCAGTCAACTCGAAAAGCTCTTGCCGAATACATAAATGGCTTAAAAAGCTTAACGATTCTTCCCATCTAATTGTGTGCTCGTGTCTGGATCTGAACAGTTCTCAGTTCTCAACAGCGGTTCGTTGCCATAGCAAAAAACAAAAAACTGACGAAAAGTTTTTAGTATTTTCGTTGATAACGGTTACAAATTTTATAAATGTCCAACAAATGTGCTAACTATTAAATCTATGTGATCAACTATCAACGAAATTGAATACCCTAACTTTTCAATTATTTGTTTTCTTAAATATTCCCGTATGTGGCAAGAAGTAGCACAGTGTAACTACAACACACTCACATACTAGGTTTAACAATAAATTGTTCCAAATAATTATTTTAATAGGCAGATAAATAGAAATGAAGATGTGTTGAAATTCTGTAGTAAGTGATCAATGGTCTAGTTCAGTGCGTTTTTACAACAATTGATGGCTGCTTAATATTCCAACATATTTCTATACATTCTCATGTATTTACTTATATAAGGTATTCACATCCGACCAACTTCAAATGAAGACAATATCCGTTCCGGTTTCTCTAGTTAGTTAAAGATGCTTCGAATCAAATTCTAAATTCTACATTTAAAATAAACACACTGACAAAATTGAGTTGAGTCCAAAAATAGAATAGCATTTCAAGATTGCAGCCATAGAATTTTGATGGGCAGATGCTGACACATCTGCACCTATACCTATTTCCTATTCCTATTCTTACACCTATATTGCCAACAGATTCACTTGGTCATTTACATGTGTATATCCACATTCACACACACACAAACACAGCTAGTCACACACATATATACATATGTACGTACGTATTTACGACGTGCCCGAATTCCGAAGGAATGCGTATTTTTATAAAGTACGAGCATAGCGTACATATGTACACACATATGCACCTACAGTGGCTCTCAGCTTATTTGGCCTACTACTCTTACATTTTACAAATTTTTACTTGAATTTATCTTTTAATAGGCAGCAGATACAAATACAATTTCAACTCAGATATGTTTAAATATTTAAGCAAAATATTTGATTTATAAAAACCAAGCATACTAAAAAATGTACTGAGACAAAAAAAGCTGTGCGCCACTGTTGGTCTCAGGTAAACGCAGATACATACCATATAAATAAACACAATCCCCCCCAGTCTGTGATAGTTCTCTCCTAGAATCTTTAGAAATTTGCATATTTCTATATATGTATGTAAATAAGTTGTCTGCAGATAGATTGAATTTAATTAGGATAAATTATAAATTGTCTTTTAATATCTATGTGTGGAACAGTCTGCCATTATGGAATCTAAAAAGGTAAGTAAATTCAATATATGTATACAAATTCTGTATGTATATACGAGAACATATATAAACTGACCCAAATTCATGACGATCAGAGAACAACCCACTTTATTTCAATAATTCAAAAATAATATGACTAAGACATTTTGTGTGACCGATTAAAATTTTGTTCAGAGATTTACAGTGAAGCGTTGGTTTCCTTAAAAAAAAGTATGTTTGCAAGTCTCTGGAAAGATTTTGCAAAAGAACTCGAAATTATGGCGTGGAATTACCTAAATTACTTCAATAACCTTTCATACAATATCAACATAGAATAACTTTAAAAATACAATATCAACACAGAATAATATTATGAAAATATTCCAGTTGAAAACGGCTATAAATGCCGAGGAAGAGCACTTGGTTTCCAAATCCATAAAAACGACTAAAAAGATCGTAAAGAAAGTGAGCGAGGCGAAAATGGAGACGAAAATGGCGGATATATCGGAAATATCGGGGTCCACAGATACAGATGCGAAAAGTGATATCAAGAGTGAAATCGTTGTTGGCATGGATGATTCTACAGTGACCACGAAGGAAAAGAAAAAGGGGAAATCCAAGAAATCCAAAAAACATGATTACGACAGCCAGAATATATCAGTGGTAAGCAACATACAATACTTATTATTATTTCATCCGGTAATCATATCTTTTACTTTATATGTACATATGTATGTACATATGTATATTTCTTTACTTATTAGAAGAGCAGTTTCAATAAATTTGACGCCCTTCAGAAGCGCAGTTTAATCCATGTACGTTCAAGTGATTCTAGTAAAGCTCAAGAACTATTCAGTGTAAGCAAATCATTTATTAATCCAACCACACATTTAGACTAGAGTTTCATGAATAATCCTATGTACAAACTCAAGCTAAACCTACCTACGAGCTTCAATAATATAATGCAATTCTTTTTGAATAATAGAACCCGCAGGATG
This sequence comes from Drosophila subquinaria, assembly GCA_037043405.1. Classification (NCBI taxonomy): domain Eukaryota; kingdom Metazoa; phylum Arthropoda; class Insecta; order Diptera; family Drosophilidae; genus Drosophila; species Drosophila subquinaria. Next base: position 17,958 of record JBAMBL010002255.1, on the reverse strand, counting down.
AACAGCTGACCAACTGTCGGCAGTGCCAGAAGCCAGTCTATAAAATGGAGGAAATTATTGTTCAGTTCAATAAGGATAAAGGTATCTACCACAAGTCTTGCATGCGATGCAAGGATTGTGCCAAACAGCTCAAGTATGTACTCTTATTCTTCTGATTAACGGAATCTACAACTAATTGTCCAACATCTGTCTTCTAGATTCGACAATTACCAGAGCCACGAAGGTAATCTCTACTGCACCGTGCATTTCAAGATGTAAGTCGCCTCCAAAGATCCACATAACTTTCAAATCAAGTCACTTTTATTTTTGTTATTTACAGGCTGTTTGCACCCAAGGTGGTTGAGCAGACGGATGAGCCCAAGCCTCGCAAAGCTGAGCTGATAATCCGCGAGAGTCAGCCGGCCGAGCTTCCTGCGGATGTTGTGCGTGGTAAGCGGAACAGTTTAAATATTTTTGAATTTAATTAATTAATTTAATTGAACTGTAAATTGTAATTGTAGCATGTGACAAACCGGATCTGGGACTCGATGAGCTGCACCAACTGAATGTCCGCTCCAGATTCCAAGTGTTTGAGAATGTCGAGCAGAAGAAACTTGAGGAGGAGCAACTGCGCATGCAGCAGCGTCCAGTGGTTAAGCGCAGCACCTCCATCCTTACCAAATACCGCATCAATAGCTCCGACAACGAAAACGAATTCGTGCCCCGTGACAATGATGATGACACCGAGGAGGAGAGTGCAGATGACGAGAACGAAGACGCCGACCTGGTGCGCTCAAAGAGATGCACACAAAAGGAGCGACCGATCGGGCTGGGCGATGCAATGAACGACATCAAGACCCGGTTCGAGAAGGGACACATGCAGTCCAAGGAGGAGCGGCGCGAGGAGCGAAAGCAGGAGATTCAAAACATACGATCCCGTTTATTCATGGGCAAACAGGCGAAAATCAAAGAGATGTACCAACAGGCCGTCGCCGAATCGGAGCAGGCGATCACCTCTGTCGGAAGAACGCCGGACGTGGACCGGATTGGAGCAGCTGCGCGCTCCATCAAGGATCGCTTTGAGAACGGGGAAATGTTTGCGGACAAATCTCACGACCCACAAGCCAGCCCGAATAGCAACCAGAACTCAAGTGGGCTCTCTGAGGACGCCGATGTCTTTGAATCGGGTACGTGAATCGGGTATCGGGTGAATGTGTGGCAGAGTAATTAATCTGTATCTGTCACTTTCTTATACACTCCGTTTCCATTTCCAATTCCATTCTATATGTAGCTATAAGTAGGAAATCACGCAGCATTTTCATGGAGCTGGATGCGAATATGGCATCAAATACGAATGGTCAGCAACATGAATTACAGAGGAATCGATCAACCACGCTTACCAAGAGCATCAGCCAAAACCAAATTGGCCAAGCGGTATGTTTTTGTTTATTTTACTCCACTTTCCATTTTATATTATTGTATTTGATTTGTCTTTGACAAAGACTTATTTAACATTCAAGATACTATTGCGATTGGGTGTAAATTAATTATATTCCTATTATTATTGTTTATTTCACACAACTATAATTAATCCAATATGGTTAATTTCACAATCAGAAAAGGCGCGCGCTGTTTCTGAATTCCTCTTCTTTGATTTTGATTATGACTTATAATGAACAAATTGATGAATACAACAAATAATTGAACTAGGACTTAAATACATGCATAAATACTTAAGCACGAAGCATACTTAAAATAAAAATACAATAAAAGGAGAAATAAAACCGCCGCCATTTGCCGACGCCTGCGTTAACATTGAACGGCTTAATAAATAAATACAGACTTCGTACTTTGAATTAGACACAATTGATCTTTTTAGAGTACTTTTAGAGTACTCCTGGAAAAATTTTCGTTAATTTTCGGTTTTGCTCATCTGAGCAAAGGCTTTTTGCTAGCGACTCGGCCGTTGTTCCCATTGGTTTCTTATAGTTCGTCCAATTCTTTGGGCTGAAATGGTTTTTACTAGAGGTCTGCATGAATTCACTCAAAATTTGAGTTCAAATGAATTAATTCGAACGATGTCGAATAGAGTGAGTGCGAGGCACACTTTGAATTGAATTCGCTTGAGTGTGAGTGACATTGAGTTCTGAAATGACAGCTCCTTATCGAAATAAGTGCGAATGAAGGAAAGTACTATCAGGCCTGTTCCGGTTTTCACTTTTTATTTTATAGCATTTAGTGAAATGCATTTATTCACTTTCCATTAAGGCTAAGTATTTAAAAATGCTCGTTTTTCACTTTATCGGACTTAAACTCATCACCTCAAAGTGAAATAAATCCGTAGATCTTCGCCGAAATGATATTAGAGCAGGTTAAAGAAATTCACTTCCGCAAAATCTTACCGAAAGTGAAAACCGGAACAGGCCTGTATGTGAAAATAATGAATTTGAAATGGCCGAATTCAATCGAACAATTCGTAATTTTAATTGTCAAATGACTGAATTTTTTCACTTTGCAAAGGAATATTGGCTTTGATTGTCTGGGTTGGTGGAATAAAGAGAAAAGTATTTTACCCTTATTGCACAAAACAAGCTGCATATAAATATTTTGTGTTCCAGCTAGCAGCGCGGCTCCTGAGCGAGTGTTTTCAGGTGCAAAAAACTTAATATCGGAAAAGCGTTGTTTTATTGCCACCAACACAGACGATGTCAACAAAGATATGTTTTTAAAATTGTAACTTAGATTAAAAACTCGTATTAATAATAAGAATTATACTAAGATTTTATAAAATTTATTTTATTAAGCTGTGCTATTCTCTTCATTGTTTTCTTTCTAAAATTCATTGGATTCATTAAGCACATGAAAACAATTACACGAAAATATGCATGTAAATAAAAAATATATATGAAAACTAAATCAAAATTCGAAACAAACTCGAATTAACTCACAACAAAGTAGCTTTCTCACTTATTCACTTCGTGTCACTCCGTTGAACTGAGTTCGACTTCGCATTCGACTTCTTTCAATACCTTTCGAACATGAATGCTTCGAACTTCGTTTTAGCTCATTCATGCAGTCTCTTTGCGTGGTCGGCAAAGAATTCAGCTGTCGATTCCTAAAAATTTTGATGGGAAATTTGAAGCAGTCGGCGGAGAAAATGGGTCTTACCAACACGCTCAAGTGGTATCAGGACGATGACCCGAAGAATAAGGTCCGTAAAGTCAAGTCTTGGTTGCTGGATAGCTGTCTAAAAGTCTTGGAAACGAAGTTCCAATCGCCTGATCTAAACCTATTGAGAATTGGTGGAGTAAGTTGGACCGCCGTGTACAACAATCGCCAATATCGTTCTTATCCGTGATAAAGGAAAGGCTTCAGGAAGATTGGGCTAAAATTGGCCATGTATGAATGTAAGAGACCGTCCCTAGCATTCAATCTGTGAGTTTGGTTGAGATATTCTAAGAAATACAAAAGTTTTTCATATCAAAGATTATTTTGCATCTGATGGTTCCTATGGCAGCTATATGATATAGACACCCGACTTCGACCAACTTTGACCAGGATGTAAAGGACAGTCCCAAACATATAATCAGGGATTCACTGTAAATACATTCTTCTTCTCAGCTCAACAGAAATGCAAAAACATTTTCTGGAAAAATAGACAAAACTACCAAAAAAAAGGGAAAAAAAGCTGAAAAACTAAAGAAAGAAGGAAAATCAGGCCAAATTTGTTTTTAATTCTGATGAATTCTGCTTTGATTTTAATTATGATTTAACAAATTGATGAATACAATAAATAACTTAACTCGGACCTAACTAGGACTAAATAATGAACAAATTGATTAACTTAACTACAAGCATAAATTCTTAAGCATTAAACATACATACGCATAACATTTAACACCGAGCATTTTTTTCCCGCATTAATTTTCTTTCTCAAGACGATGTACTACTGTGGGCAAAAAGTACCGAGAAATTTGAATTTAAAAAATGTTTAGATTCCGATTGGAACAAATGCTTATACTTTTAGGTTGGCACTACTTTCATTAAAATTTGTACAAAATTATACGTTAAAATATTCATTTGTGTTTAAGTTACGATTAGTTTTGTAAGACGCCAAATGTGCATTTGGCGATTTTGGTTGAATCTTCTCAATCGACTCGAAACGGTGTCCTCGGAGTGGTCTTTTGAGCTTAGAAAATAGCCAGAAGTCACACGGAGCTAAATCAGGCCAAAAAGGTAGCTGCGGGACATTTTTGGTCGAGCTTTTGGCAAAATGGTCACGAGGACCAGGGGCAGTATGAGAGGGCGCATTTTCGTGTTGCAAAAACCATGATTTGTCAGCCCATATAGTTCTGGCCTCTTTTTACGAATAGCTTCTCGCAAACGACGCATAACGCTCAAATAATATTCCTTGTAGACAGTTTGGCCGGTCGGAAGGAATTCTTAATGACACCACGACAATCGAAAAAAACTGTCAACATCACCTTGATTTTATAGCGAATTTGACGCTGTTTTTTCGGTCTTGGCTCACCTTTAGCTCGATAATCGTTCGATTGATCGGTATTTTCCATATCGTCAGCGTAGATCCAAGTCTCATCGCCCGGAATAATGTATTTTTTCCTATCCTGATAGTCAGAAAGCATTGTTTCACACACTTCCACGCGGCGCGGTTTTTTTTTTACGAAATTGAGCGTTTTTGGTACCAAAATCGCCAAATGCACATTTCGCATCGTACAAAACTAATCGTAGCTTAAACACTAATGAATATTTTAACGTAATTTTTGCACAGATGTTAATCGGAATCCCAAAATTTTTTTTATTAAAATTTCCCGGTACTTTTTGCCCACAGTAGTAGCTGTCAACGCGCGTATTTGTGTTTGTTCCGCTGCTGCTTGCCGTCGATAAGGACTCATTGATCAACTTACGCTGGTGCTCGCCATTGTCGAGTGGCGTCAAAGTTTCTGGCATTGAGCAATGGCGCCTGGAGCACTGCCACGCTGCTGTTCCTTGCCATCCATATCGGCAATATATTTCTTCACTTTGCTAGTCACGTGCTTATATCGACGCTTCGTATAGGCCGAGTGAATATCCTGATAGGAAACCACTTCGCTGCTCCTCGCACTGCCCAATTGTGCATTTTGTGTATGACCGTGTCCACTCTCCTCTGCGGGGAAGCTTTTGTCTTGTAGACTCATTTTAATGACGGCAGTGTTGCCAGAAGTCCGTTAAAAAAAGGACGGATTTGAATAGAAGACCAATTTTAAAGTCCAAATTAAAAAAATTTGGTTGTGTTTCTTGCATACTTATATTTTATTTCTAAATTAGAATGCAAAGAAGGTAGAAATATTTATTTTTTATTTATAAATTTTAGATACAATATAAAATATAATGCCTAATATAACTTGTAGGATACAAGCTGCTATGGCCTTCGAAGCCTATTTCTTAGATATATGTATGTATTAATAAGTTCTATATTGCTCACATGTCCAGAACGGCGACATTGACGTAGTCAAATGCGACGCGAAGTCAGAAGATGTTAAAATAGCAACAGATGAAATAAGCCAAAAGTTTAAGTTCTTTGAAACCTATCGACCCAACGATGCCAAAAAGCGACAGTTCCGGATAACGCCACCTCGAGAAGGGGTTGTCAAGATGCCGACACCAGACTCGGATGATTCCCTGGATCAGAAATCATCGTCGTTCCACGATAATGTGCTTCAGAAGACGCAAACCACGTCGACCATGTTGAATAAGTTTCGCGAAATGGAGATTGGAAAAGGCAAGGGATCCGAGTCCGAGCCAAAGGGCCCAAGGCCGTTGAAGTGTTTCACGCCACCCCCCGAGGATGGGCGTCGATTTTATGATAACGATAAATCCAATAGCGAAGAGGATGACGACGAGGAGGAAGAGGAGAGTGACGAGGACGAAAGCGATGTGGACAAGGAAATGTTGGACGTCAATTCAAATAATGACGAGGCACTCAAAGAGGTAAACACCTACATACATGAGTTCTCTTCAGATACAAATCAGAATTGTGAATATCTCATGTTTTTAGGCACAAAATGCGGCTCGGGCAAAACAACTACGCGCCAAATTTGAAAAGTGGCAGGTGAATGAAATCAAGCGCGAGCTGAATGAGGGATATGTGGATATCTACTCGCAGCAGGTCTCTGATGACTCAACAATAGAAAGTGCCAAGACGTAAGCGTTTGTATATTAGCGAGAAATTGGGCAATTTTAGTTTTAATTTACTAAATCTATGCATTTCAGAATACGCGAGCGCTTCGAAAATATGACGAGCCTTGAACGTAAATCACCAAGTGGTCCCCGGTATCAAGTCAACCGATTTGTTGTCAGTATCTGTTTCTTAGCATGCTTACTATGTCAAAGCTAATCACAATCATTGTTATCCTTATCGATTTCAGTAACATGCAAACAACAAAGCGGAAGTGGAAAGCTAAATAACAAAATAATTAATCTCTTCTTTACACAAATCTCTTTGTGCTGACTGATTGAACAATCGCAGTCCAAACCACACCACAATTCCCAGGAAGTCAACTTTTTAACAGTAGTCTCCATATACGACGTAAGTGAGTCAAAGAGAAGGAAAAATCTGAGCAAAAATTAATAATTAATGAAAATTTGTTTCGTAAACTCATTTAAATGTTCAGAAAACTATGAAATTCGATTTGTTTAAATAATATGCTACATTTATGGCCTTATCGGTTTTGGTTGCAACAGACTGGAATATATAAGTATAAATATTCCTTTCGATCTTCATTGCTTACAAACAGTTGTGATTAATCACAGAACGTGGAATAATGTAACGACATATTTTATATGTATACATGATTGATTTTAATGTGGCAAATACAAGTAATTATCTTATTCTATAGCTTTATCCATAAATTCCAGGAATCTTTTGGCATATTGTTCAGGATCACATGTTGATATACCATCAACATTACTACCATATTTAACTGTCTTTGCCGCTTTTGCTGCCTAAAATACCATAATTAAAATAAGTATATATTGTATTACGATTGAATGGTAAATAAAATAAATAAATTGCAGCTTTCATTTTTTTCTTACCTGCTTCTTAACACCGTATTGCGTGAGAACATCGATTATAGCTATAAAATAGATCTCTCGTCTTTCTGCAAAATATGATTAAATTGGTCTTTAATATTTTTATCTTTCAACTGAATTAACCAACCTTCAATACTTGGAATGGCGTAAATGTCGACTTCATAAACAACTTCCTTATATTGCGCACCTCTTGGGGAATCTGGTGGTGTGTTGTACGTCCAGCTTTGAAAATATTATTGTTATCATTTATATTCTAGTGGTTATCTGGAGCTATCGAATAGTTACCGTTCACCACTATCGCACTCTTCGCTCTCGCTATTTTCACTGCGTCCTGTGGCCTGTGTATTGTCTCCATGAAGAGCCTCTTCCTCGGCTCGCACACAGTCGTGTATGCCAACCAGTAAAGAGTAATCCATAATGTGCAACTTGGTTAGGAGCTGTGCAAGATTACAAATGCAGATAAGTGATAAAGTGATAACTATAAATAATTTATAGCATTTAATTGATCTGTTACCTTTGATTCAAATTCATTCAACGAATATTAAAATAAATTTGTGTGTAAGTAGAGTAAGTATTCAAGTATAGTTTTGAATGTAAATCTGAAATCTATTTAACATATTATGTAAAGAATACTTACATCAATATCATTGCCTAGAGTATCCAACAATTTCTTCTTAGGTTCTTCTCCAATCTCTAACTTGACTTTTTGCTTTATGAAGTCGTTGTCCTTATATGTGGGCAAATGTTTCTCAAGCTCCTTTTCAGAAGCCTCGCGGTCCACAGTGCTGCCCTTTAAATCAAACTTTCTGTAAAACAAAAAAACAAATGTCACTATAAATATTTAATATAATAAACATATATCACCTACTTGTGTATAGTCAGCTGAGAGCTAAAAACATTTCGCATAACAACAAAATAATACTGCACGCTCTCCACAGTAATCCTGTACATGCCCAAGTATTGTGGCAATAGAGTCTTTCCATGCCGTTCAACAACGTACTGATTGAAAAAATATTGCTTTATTACTTTAATCATTATAATAAACAATGGTGTGTACTTACTGGATGGTAATGTTTAAGAAAGGCATGCATGCGTTCGATTTCTTCGGAATTTAAACTCTTAATGATGAAGAATTTGTCGTAGCTTTGATAAAACTGTGCTCCCGACTTGCCCGACGAGTCGATTTGCACCGGTTGTGATCTGGTCAAGGACTCGCGATAATCGACATCGTCGACTCCAAAACGTTCGCGCAAATTGCGAAATACTAAAGGACAGTATTCCTTAACCTTGAAATGTGACGGCATATTCTCTCTAAAAGTGACATGAGTTCAATACAAATGCTCGCATGTAATATACATATGTAGTTAATAATATATGCTCACTTGTTAAATAAATGGTTGTCGACTTTAATTTTGGAATATGCCCGAAAGTCGTCTGGCAACAACATTACTGGTATGTTTACATGACTTAACTCATTTATCTGAAAAAGCAATATGAAAAGACGTAGACGTATATGCAGATACAATATACAGGTACAGATACAGATACATACAGTATGGTTTATACCCCACATGAAAACGCTGAGAATCGGTTCATTAGCTCGAAATAGTTTTACTTTCTGATGCTTTACTCGAAAATGCTTCTTTTTTAGAATGCGCGGCTGTGAGGTTGAGGAGATCTTTTTATCCATTTTCCAGATTGTTTACTCCGGCTGTTTTCAGATTGTGCAAAAATAAAATTCGCAATTAATTAGAAACTCTTGCTATTTTGCATGTTTTAGTCGCAAGTAGACGCAATGCACATATTATGCATGTATCCACATATGTACATATGTTGTGTACATACATTTTAAATACATACATATGTATACGAGTATACAAATTATATTCACAAAATTAAATGAATACATACACACATATATTTAGTAAGCAACACAATACGAAATTTACAACAAATTTAATAAGAGTATTTAGAACTTTTTTTGTCAAATTTATGACGAATATTTATGTATGTATGTAAATAATATACAGGGACAAACTCGAGTCACACAGTGCAAATATACATATGTATGTACATACATATATATGTATGTTTGCTTTCATGCAAGACGTACATGTTGTACGAATCAAGATGCAACTGCAGCTGCAACTGCCGGTCGGTATGTGTCTGTACAATGGGTAAAATTGAAATATCCTATATTAATCAAAGCACAAATGACATTGACATTATTAAAATTTAACTTTATGAAAATTTCTTTTATCTCTGCCAGAAAAATGTTTATCGACACTGGGTAGTGCAAGGTTGAAAATCGATTAAATACTAAAGGTATCGATAATGAAAATTGCTGATATTGGTTGTGTGTTGGCTATCGATGGTGAATCATGGTATAATAATCACGGTTGCCACTTAAGAAAATCAGATTGAGCCGAAAAAAAAGAGCAAAATTTCCAAAAAAAAAAGAGCCAACACTTTATTTTGCAGTTCATGTTATTTTTGCATTTAATTAAATACAAAATATTTCTTTCACAAAGTATTTCATATTTTCATATTAATTTAGTGATTATGGAATTTAATAAAAATAAATATGTGCTTCAACCTAAAACTATTCAAAGTAATTGGCCGTGTTCACCAGAACAAATCGACAACAGAAAATCGATGAAATTTGCATGATTATTCTGGTGAAATGCAGTGAATAGCAATCATGATTTCAAATTTTGTGATTATGATGACTGAAAATTCATCACCAAAATAGTGCGCTGAAATTTTCTGATTGTGATGCTTTGTTATCGAGCAAACAAAATACATGATTACTGATTGATTAGTTCTGGTGAACGCGGCCATTGATTTTGAACTGATGAGAAAAAGAGCCAAATCGAAGAAAAAATAAATGCCATCATTGCGCTCAAGGTATATTTACTATTAGGTAACGTTGTCACCACAGCTGCTCTCTTTCGAGGCTACAAACATTTGACAGTATGCCTGCAAACGTTGTCGAAAGAGGTTGTGCATCGCATGTTTTTTTCTTGTCTTCTTCTACGAATAAACTCGTAGACAGAAAACAATAAAAAGAATAATTATGAATTAAAATATTATAAATAATTTTAAATTAAATCGTTTTTAATATTTTGCGAAAACATTTCCTTTTCTGTCCGCTAAAACAATAACAAACGAAGAGTGCAGAACGTAAAACGTTCGCCATCTTTTTCTAGTGCTTGTCTCTCTGAGAGCGGAGAGAGACTGGTGAAAAAATGATTGTAACCTCACCACATCGGACGACGTCACCTTCAGTGATGTCATTTCCGCTTTTTTCCCGTCAGATTTGGATTTTTTTGAAGTATGTTTGCGGGAAAAATTTGAAAACAGCGGGCAGCGGGAATTCTAGATTTTTTAGCAAATTTAAACAGCTTTTTTTAATTTGTGCTTTTAATCAATTTTGAGAACTGTTTTAATTTCCCTCAAAAGGTCACACCTATTTTGGCGCGTCTTCCATCGCTAACATTGTGAAATTCGTTTGCGAAACAGATCAAAATTAATTGACAATGCCAAAAGGCTTTTAGAGCTGGGAAAACATCGATGGTGGAGACATTCGATATTTTCGAGGTTTTCTAAACCAAAATTCGATAGTATCGTTTTTATATTAACATATATTTATTCAAATAATAGAAGCATTAATATTTCGAATATTTCAGGCTTTCACAAAAAATAGATCCATAATTCACACTTTTCCGTCTTGCCATCTTGCGAGCGTTCAAAGTGTCCCCAGATTTTAGATTTTCCAATTCGACGCCTTTTACTGAGATGCGATTCCTCGTCGCTGTTAATGTCGGAACCTGCCATTTAAACAAATAGATGTATACAAAATATTTGCACTAAGGGATAAATAACTCATAGTACTAACCCATGACGCTTGTGCTTTTCAAAAATTTGTTAATGATTGTCCACAATTTCCAGCTGCCAACACCAAATTAAATTTGCACTTGCGCCAAAAACAGAGGTTCAAAAACGTGGGCTATCATTTACTATCGAAGATGAAACATCGATAGTGTAAAGTTTGAGGAAAAATTGGATATATCGATACTATCGTGAGTGGTCGACCCAGCTCTACTGGCTGGAATTCAAGGAGTTTAAGGAGTGGGCGAGGAAGATGAAGAAAGTATTGAAGATATATTATGTAAACTCTAATTTTCGATTAATGTTAACATTTGTATATTTTAAGTGAATTCCGGTTTTTGTTATATATGAAAATAAGTCTTTATTAATAAAAAACAAACAACAAATTATTTTATAAAAAGCAGCTTTTTTCATGACCTTATTCCCTGGGACTCCGCTTTTTTAAGCTTTTTTTTTTCGTTGATCCAGCTTTTTATGCTCATAAAAAAATGACATCACTGGTCACCTTATAGTAAATACACCTTGATTGCGCTAACAGGAAAAAAAAAAAGCCAGTTTTGGCGCAAAAAAGCCAGTTTTGGCGCAAAAACGCCAGTTGTGGCAGCCGTGTTGTGACGTGAGAAAAAATTGTGTGACAAAGACGAAACCTGTTCGTCCGGCTTTGACTGTTACCGTATAAATTGAAGTGGAAAAGAGATAGCCAGCCTTTTACTTTGTATGCATTTCGGGAATATCAGTGGTCGTTAAATCATAAATGAGAGGTTGATTCGTAAGAAACTACCTAATGTTATTACGCTCTGCATATAACTAATATTTGATTTGAGAGTTATTTTTTTCTTTCGATCGCTCGCTTACGGAGGAGAGAGACTTGCTAGCCAATTTGAAGACGCGTGGAAACTTGTGCGAAAATGTGGCAACGTATTCAATTAGTCTCAATCACATTTGATTACTGATATTAATTAAACGACGAGTAGCAGTAGCAGTCATTGTACATACGAAGAATACGACTTGGAATATCTTGTTTTGTTTGTGACAATTTGTAAAAGAAGTAAAAGCGAGACAATCACGTCCAAAAACAGAAACAAAAACAGTTTGCGATCTTCTCTTCAGAGTCATGGCCGAATCCGGTATTGATCTGGGCTTTGACTTGGAGTTTGACTTAAATCTAAATTTGCTCAATGATAACGACTCCGATATGGACTTTCTGCCCAACGTCATGGTAGCTGGCAACACGGAGAATGTAGAATTCTATGAATTGAAGTCGACGCGCTCTCTGCGAACAGATGAAATGTAAGTAACAGGTTAACATTGTGTTGGTATTTACATTCGGAAACATATTTGTGCATCAATAAATGCACATATATGTACATATATATAAATAAACATATGTATATACATATGTATATACATTGATCACTAATGTGTATGTACAACCAATACCTGTATAAAGTCGGTTGTATTTTCCGCATGATTAGCAGACTTTTATTATCTTATCGCTGAGCGGGATTTACATACATAAATGCTTGTACATGTGTATATACAGTAGGTCAACTAATTGTTTTCACAGAATATAAAAACTCACATTTGATTTTTATTATTTTTAAAAAATTTTAAGCCCAATGGAAGCAAATGTTGAATAAATACAGTATGTGATTTTTTTGAAACTTGCCAAAACAATTACATGACTAACTGTAACTGTATATGTATGTTATTTGAAGCTAACCGTCACGACAGACGACGACGGTCATTCTTATTCTTCTTTTTCCTTTCCATGCGCGGAGTGATTTTAGAGTCACCGATATCAAAACCAATCAAGTACATATGTATCTAAGTAGTTATGCATCTAGCTATACATACATACATATGTTCAATACGGCGTAAGTGTGATATTTAACGTTAGCAATTTAATAGTAGCGGTCTTCCTTCCACTGATATTAGAGCTTCAGCTAAATGTGCTAAACAAATTTACGCACACAATCATATATGTATGTATGTATGTATGTATTTACATTCGGATTTAGATACAATTGTATACATGCGTTTAAAATTTGGATTATTGCTAAGCCACTATACTTAGTTATTAGTACATAATTAAACCTTCTTTTTGAAAAGAAAGATTCCACATAAGATTAATTAATGCCCGAGAGCTCGATCAGAGACTAGCATAAGATTAAAAATGAATTGTACTTATATTTATTAAGTCAAACACCCAAATTATTATAATAAATAAATCAATCAAAAAAAAAAAAAAATGGATTATTGCTAAGCCATAACTTAAAACTTAAACTTGGCTTACCAAACATGCACAGTTAGTCAGGTAATTGTCTGAACAAAATATAAAATTCACCAATGTATTCGGCACAAAAACTGAAATTGTGTTCTTTATTTACTATAGTTATTAAAATATTGTTGTGTTTAATTTTAGTTTCGTCAAAACACTTACCTGACTAACTGTACAAATATATACATGTGTGTGTGTGTGTGTGTGTTTATATCTTCTCTATATACATACATATGTACATATACATATATCAAATTCTGTAGCAACTTACTGATTGGCAATCAAAGCACATCCAAAACCGTATAAAAAGAAAACAGTCGAAAGATAAGGACGCAAAAAAAGGAAGCAACAATTTAGAAATTCAACTGAGATAAACATTCGGAGTACAAAAACAATTAGGAAACTTTCAAGTTTAGTTAGGATGAAAATGATGATTTGCTTAGACTCTTTTTAAAAAATATTTTTGAAAACTAACAGAATATTTTAAACAGAATATAAAATATAATAAAATCCGCTCGACTTGGACTTTTCTAATTTGTTTTCCCCCTAGTATGAATCTTGCTTGTTTTGTTTTCCAAATATTTGTTTTTCAAATTTATGAATCCTGAGAATTATTTGTCGAGATTAGCTTAATAAAAGTAATTGGCTTAAAAAAAGATGACAGATAGTATGATCCTAAATATAAGTACAAATGAAAGGGTTTAAATTTAAGTTTCCTAAATCTGTAAACATTTCTTATGTTGAACAAAAATTAAAAATATTTTGAAGTTGTTTTAAAGAACGTTGGTTGGAATTACATGTGTACGTAAATAAGTTGGATACGTTGTACATATGTATGTATGTATGTATTTATATAGTAAACATATTCTTAAGTTTTGCGCATGTGCGATCAATAGCCAACAAAATAAATATATTTGTTCATATATATATATAGATTAAATTCAGATACGTGTGTGTTTCTAAATACAGGGTGCCTAAAGATATATGGATAATTTTGAAATGCATATCTTATGAATTATGTAATTTTCATTTCGTATTCATTAAATAATAATGCACCAATTGGACAATTTCTGGATCAAGTTTAAGGGACACCCATTTTGAAACTTGCAAGTAGACTTATGTATAAACATAACATAATACATACATATATGTACACGAGCACGTACATAAAACAATTCTCTCTCAGAAAAAGATCCGTCTTCTTTCCGCATTCGCATTCTCTGGGCTGGGAAGACACAAGATCAAGGCCTCTGTGATGTCTGTTTTACCACAAATCGGACACTCATTGGATTAAGTCAGCAACGGAAAAAAAACGCGGAACATTTGGATTTTCATTGAATTTGAGTGTACGAAAATGTTTTCTTATTGGGGTAAGAAGGCGAATAAGGATGTCGGAAAGATCTCCGTAGAAGCGGATGACTCATTCGTCAGACGATCGGATCAAAGATCGGAAGAGCCGACACAGAATGTGGCAATGAGGAACAATCAAAACGCAAAGGCACTATCGCCGTCATCAGAGGAACGGATGGAGGAATTTCAGGAGTTTTTACGGCGTGTCCAAGTACTGCAAATGTCATCAATGGATGCGAACGGGGATCGGGACATGATCTCAAATGCAGAGCGGAATCCTATAATTGAAGTTGGCGTGGAGCCATCGACTCTAATGGAACTGGATGAGATCAATGCATCGTCGGCAATAGAAGAAGAGCCAATTATCAGGAACAGCAACAGTAGCAGAGAGACACGATCAATCCATTCAAATTCAAATACAAATACGAGTACAACGAATATTCGCGTCACCGTTGGCATCGACAAGGACTTGGAGATGATTCTCGAAATGGATCCAAGCATTGTCGACTTGGGTGACATCGCGGTCAGGGAAACTACAGACACCCGCGTTGTGGGACTGCCACCACTAACGGGTGGGTAGGTATTCATTGAATATTCATACATAATAATTATTCATTATTAGTTAGTTAGTTATTAGAAGTAACACTATTATTATTATTTGTATCCATATTGAATCTTTTATTATATTATATTTATACAATATATTTATTTTGGTTTTTTTAGACCAACATTTAAGACGGCGACGCCCACGTCTCGTACTCAGCTCAAGCTGCAGCTACAGCGCGAGCAACAGCAGGAACAACAAATGTTGATGCAGCAGCAGCAACAACAACAGCAGCAGCAACAACAACAGCAGCAGCAACAACAACAACAACAGCTGCTACATTCACAGGATCAAGCAATGTTGAATGCGTTCGGGATGAATCAATGCAATGAATCGGAGCTGATGGACAGCAATAGAACCAGCACCAGCGCATGTGGCAGTGGATCATCCAGCTTGGAGCCGTCTCTGCAGATGCAGGGCCAAAAGGATCGATCGATGCCTGTGACCAGTCCAGTTGCCCTCAAAGTGCCACTGCAGAGTATTGGTGTCGATGTGCCGCCACAAGTGCTGCAGGTAAATACTGACGTTATCACATACATCAATTGACAATCGTCCTTAACATTTACTCCTGTTTGAAACAATTCCAGGTCAGCACCGTCCTTGAGAATCCAACGAGATATCATGTCATTCAGAAGCAAAAGAACCAAGTCAGACAATATCTCAGCGAATCCTTCAAGCCATCAGCGTGGGGCTATCAAAATTATGATGTAAGCTTGCCTAACTACACACATACATATATAGAATATATATGCGCATTTTCACAGCCACTCTTCAAAAGTTACAAAAATAGATGTTGGTCTTGGATTGAATTTGAAAGACTCAGAACTCTTTAAAACATTAACATTATTAGTGAATTAATTCTAGTGTGCATTTTTTAAACAAGTAACTTGAATATGTTTCTAAAAATGTTGAAATGCTCATATGTACATTTGTAGTACATTCTAAATGGTTGTTTATTAAAATACTATTATTCTATTTCCTCTCAATGATTACAGAACAAGTCTGCAAATACCTCTGTGTCGACTGGAAATCTACAATGCTCCTCTTTGATCAATAGAAATCAAAATCTTAATACAGAGCGACCAAATAGTTTCGGAGGTGATGCTTCTTCGAATAACTTTCGAAAGTCAATGCATTCGGATGATTCCCTGCACTCGCCGTCTCCGTTTGGCGGCGCTAGTGGCACCTGTACCAGCAACGGGAACTGCAACTCGAGTTTCTTTGGAAGCGCCAGCATGGACTACCAGAGCACAAGCTTGGGCGGTGGAGCAGTCTCCAGTGATAACAAAAGTCTGTACGGCAAGGCAAACACAAATCTTAACTCATCCATAACGAACCGAAACAGCGGCATCATCAATTCAATGCAACGCAACTCGAACTTTCCCGGGCCCAGTACAGCGAGTCCTCTGCAATCCACATCGGCTCCCATGTCCCCAAGCTTAAGCTCAGTGGCAACAAGTGCTTCAGAGGTAAGTGAAGATTCTTATTAACGGCTTCGTCGCCTTTCCCTTTCCAGGGATCCATCACCAAACCCACTTTTTCCAATTCATATAGGGACCCAGATATGAATTGATTGCTGAAATAATATTTAATTTCTCAATAAGGGCCTTGAAATTTAATATTTTGGTTCTTGCTTCATTTTAAAACTAGAATTTTAAAATTTTCGAAACTTTGACATTTTATTTATAATTAATATACAAACCAACATGAACTTTATTATTTTATCTAATCCAAATTTTTTTGATTTAGTTAAATTGTACTTTATTGCTTAAGGCCCTATTCTCCTTCAGCTTGCTGTTTTTGGACCTTTTTTGAAAAAATTCTCATTTGAAAACGCAAAAAGATATTTGAATTTTGTTTTTTTATTTTTTTTTTTATTGAATTAGTAATGAATGAAAGAAAATAAAAAAATTTTTTTTGCCTCGATACGAGGGCTGTTCAAAAAGTAATGAGACTTCAAAGTTGGTGGTGGAAAAAAAAGGTGTCGTCACGGCGGCCACGATTCCGGGTCTCCGGAGCGTCGGAAATGAAAAAAAAAACGGGGTTATAATCAGTATAGATGTAATTCTGGCCCGTAGTAAAATAAAAATTTTGCGATTTTTTTTGACAAAATGGCGGCACTTGAAATTGACAAATCGAATTTGGACCCATTTTTTTGTAGTTTAGTGTAAAAAAAAAATAGTAAAAAAAATCGCACAATTTTTATTTTACTACGGGCCAGAATGGTGACAATTCTACGTCGATTAAACTTTGTTTCATCCAAATCGGTTCAGTAGAACTGGCGGAATCGTGGCCGCCAGCTCGAAAAACGTGGTTTCGAGATAAACGCGTTTAAAGTTTTGACTTCACTTGCATTAACATTAACATTGCTGGATAAAAATGGCCATATCTCCTTAAGTATTTCGAATTTCTAAAAATTTAGGGGCATATTCACAACTACCCAAGCTATAAATAAATGCAAAAAAAAAAAGTCGAAAAAAATTTATTGCTAAATTAGCAAATAAAAATTCCCATTTAAATTGCGCGCGTTGCCCCTACATTTCAGCTTTTGTCATGCTGATCCCATTAGTATTTTCTTTGGTATTATTCTGAGTGTATCTTTTTTGGATAGTGACTGATCGATAATTTGAAGCAGCGCGATTCGCGGCGACGAATGAAAAATACTTGAATGTGAATGGTATTTTCCCATTGGTCTGCCAACTTGAATTGAGCAAGTTATCAGGGCTAAATAAAGTTTTATTGAAAAATGTGTGCGCGGAATTTC